>CM049408.1:12567500-12875000 GCA_026929865.2 Hyperoplus lanceolatus
CTTACGTTTCCTGGAGCTTGACTTTTATAGATGGAAAATTGTTTCATAAAAATAGATAAAAGGAGCGCTTGTGCGCAACCGCTCGTTTCTGCGTTGTCCAGTGCTAACTTTATGATAGCAACCATGACCGCCTTCACTTCATCCGCATCCAGAGAGCGATCATATAAACATATTCCTTGATGTATTTAAACGAAAACAGCACAGAGCTTTGAAAGGCCGCTTCGCTCACATCTTACATTTGTTCTTCTATAGGCATAGCTTGCTACTTATTTTAAAAACAGTTGCATGCCGTAAATACATTGCTTTGCTTATTATTGTTCACACACAAAAAAAAAATGCCAATCAAGAATCATGAATAAAATACCCAAACTGTTGATTAATAAGAATATACCACGAAAAGAATAAACTTAAAATCTGTTTCTGGTTTCCAGGATAAAGATGTTCAGACTTCTCCTAAGTGTTCTGTAACCAAACCTGCAGTTAAAACTAAAGGTTCCTTTGTTGGCCTTGCCCTGTTGTCCTTTCAAATGAACCAGAAAAACCACACTTTCCATGGTGCCGCAATCCCAGACAGACTGTTCTGCCACAGCCAGGGCCCCAATACCTGTAGAGACGGGATCTGAGGCCCCATCTGGGCTCTGTGACTCATAATGTCCACAGCTGAGATGCCTTCCACACACATTCATAGCCGGAGCACTAAATCATTATGCACACGCTTTGCAGTACCTTTAGCAAAGAGAGCCTTTAAAGCTACACTTTGTATGTGAAGTTTGCATGTTAGGCCCTCGAACTGTATGCCAACCTCAATATACTGCAAGCATACTGAAGCCATTACAGTTTAAACAATAGGATTATACTTTAAAAATCAGTGAAACTCAAACCACATTCACACTGTTCTGTCTCAATGAACAGTTTTCCATGGTTTTCTGATAGGCCAGACAGTTAATACACTGATTCGAAGAAATCTAAAGAAGAATTTAACCTAAGGATTTGGAACAATAGACAGAGGATAAGCAATATTTCTGTTGGCTCAGGCAAACTATATTGCCAACTGCTTTTACCTCTTTTGGCCTCTACTAATGTTTTTCAAGCTGAATAATCTAAGAGGGGTAAAACATTCTCTGGAAACATGTGTCAACTCAACAACATACAGTATACCTGTGATGACAGGGTGGCAGGTTTTAGGAGGTCATAAGCATGGATTAACTTGACTGTAAGCAAACTTCAAAACTTGATGGACATGGTATTAGCACAAATATGCACATCCAGTTCTCCTGATATACAAAATACTGGACTAATTGAAGGACATGGCAAGACGAAAGCAAACATCAGACACTCTTTACAATATCAAGAAGATATTCATTAAACCATACTAGCAAGCATCAATCAAGAAGATATTGATACGCCAGGTCAATATAATGTCTTTATTCATCACAAACATGAGTTTGGACACTTTAGTGTGTTGGACTCTAAAGCCAGGCCGCATTTTCAGTCTCTTTGTGTGTAAACAGCTCATATTCAGAGAACAAGGGTTTACATTTCCATACTGTTTGGTAAACCCCGGGGCCTTGAACTCCATGAAGTGGAAAGTAGAAGAAAAAGAAAATGCATGACAGATTCTCGCACTGGTGGAAAAGATCTCTAAGCGTTGCCACATGTTCATGTAGACATCAAGCAACCATCATGTAACGGGAGAAAGGCAGACAAGCGAAGACCGTTTCTGCTTTGCGGTTTGCCATAAGATTCAGAAACGAAATTACCATACTGCTCCGAGTGATTGCCAGGATGGATATTTAAAAGTTAAAGCCGTTGAGGGAACCGGCGAAGGAGACGTCTGGGATGATGATTGTAATGTGCGTGAACCAATGTCTGACCTTCTGTATTTTCATGTCATGACTTTCTTCGTCCTTTTACCTTGAGGACATTTAAAGGCCGCTGACCAAACTTATAAATTGTGATTATAATACAGTTAGAAGAGAGAAAAGCTTGCAGAGGGTCAGGTTACCTTCACTAAGAGGAAATTCTGTTTCTCAATTCCCTACTCACACTCGTACATCTATGCCTTGAAGCTGCTCAGTACAACTCAGGTCTGATCTGCTGGCCACCGAAAAGCATTTATGGAGCAGTGGGGGGGTTAAGGGCCTTGCTCAAGGGCACAACAATGGTGCTAATTAGGGAGCTTCTGTTCACATACCACAGAGCTGATTTAAAATACCATATTAAAAACGTGTTGATTCAGTTTAATATGAATAGTGTTATTATTGTTAACAGGACCATTGAAATTCTGACTTCCCTTTATTCAAATGTAACAACATATGGGGAAACAAAGTATTTAAGCTTCTGACTTTCAGTCTTGCTCTTACTGTCTTTTAATTGTAGAAGCTCATATGGGCTTCTACAGTTACAAATAAGGTGACATGAGTGTCACCGTTTGGCCGAAAGAAAAGTTCATATTTATTCAAAATCAGGATGTATTGACTACCCTACTTCGAATGTATGGTTCATCTTTACCATAAACGTGTGAATTAGATGGATACTGTCAAGCTGCACAAAAAAAACTCGATCAGTTGTCAGGGGGGCCATAATGTTCTGGAAACTGCAAAGAGCATTAGAAACAACCACTGTTCCAAGTGCGTTTGAACATGAGTCATGGCCCACCTGCTCATTTGCGCTTCTCACAACACGGCCATAAAGCTGTCGTTGATTTTTCAAAGACACACCATCACACACCTCAGTGCTCAGTGGCCCGCAGATTATCGGAATAATCAGGAACACATGCCACAAGGAGCTCGTATTGGTGAGAGGGCTCTGACACACACATCTCGCAAAGGTCAATGCAAAACTAACAAGGAATTCATTTGGCTGTCACTACAGTGTTGATAACCAGCAGCGAGGTAGCTTAGATTGTGTCAGACGAGGCCTTCTGTGTGAAGTTAAATATTTGTGTAAGCGTTGGAGAGCTCTTTTTCCCTCCCCCATGCACTGATGTATTGTAACAGCTGTAAGAATCGTGTCCGAATGTCACGGTGGTGGTGTCATTGCTGTTGACCTGTTTCTCTCCCTGATCATCTCTGCATCAGGTTTAGACTCTTGAGTGTTTCTACAGCAATAACTGGACACAGACTTTCCACTAAGAATCTGTCAACGGGGGATGAGTAAAAGTCTGCCTGGGCCACGTCCATCGGCGGAAGACTTCAGATTACGGGCCTTGCCAGCGGGCTAATTCACAACACATGTGTTAGAGGATTTAAGAGGCGGAAACCTGTGAGCTGAGGAGACAGAGACTAATTCGGCTACTGCATTTAATCCCACTTTATTATGTCAAGATTAAACCTGTCTTTCATTTTAAACGTCACCACAACGAGACATCCCGGTGGAAGGTGACATTGTGTACGATGACTTTCCTTATCCACTTTATCTTTACTTGCCGTTTCTCCTTTCCAGTATATTTTGATAAAGCAGACATGTGTAACAATACATCTCCTAAGGTTGTCTACATCTAATGCCCCTTGTGAAAATGTTTACCCTGCTTAAAGCTATAGTGCGTTACTTTTTCATGTCAATAAAAGTCGGTTACATTCATGCAAGCCATAGCCAAACGAGTTAATACAAAGTTTACTAAGCCTGTCAGCGCCACAAAACTCTGTATTTCTCAGTATGGCAGCATTTACAAACTAGTGCCATCAGAAGTTACGAATAGTAGCTTTAAAACCTACATTTACATTTGCAACTCTCCTCATCATAAAATCCATAACCCCTCTGTGGCAGCCATATAAAGCTAGTTTACAATTACTTCATCCTGCACACGCTTATCCGGGGCCCATAAAAACAGGGCCCCGGATAAGCCGGGGCCCTGTTTTTCAAGGTTTATTTCAAGAAACGGGAAACCGTTATCAAATCTGATAAGCATTCCTCTTCAGCCACAATCTGCTGAAATAAATCAAGCTGACAATGCTTCGAACACACTAAATTTAGCTTTATTAAACATCAGATCCTTGGCAGGTAAAACATTTTTAAGTAATGATCTTATTACTAGGCACAATCTTAATTTTATGTTTTTAACTGAAACTTGGTTAGACCAAGATAACAGCTCAGCCGTACTGATAGAGTCCGCCCCCCCAAACTACACTTTCGTGAGTGAATCCAGAGTGCATAAAAAAGGAGGGGGGGTTGCTATTTTGTTTAAAGAATCTCTACAATGCAAAAAGATGTCTTATGGAAATTTTGATTCATTTGAGTATGTGGCTCCAGTTAAATTCAGCCTCTTGAGCTATTTTCATCAATATCTACCGGCCACCACAATACAATACAAGCTTTTTAGATGACCTTTCTGAGCTGCTGTCTGTAATCTGTATTGAGTGTCACTGTGTATTAATTGTTGGAGACTTAAATATTCATATCGACAAACCCGAGGACAGATGTGCGAAAGAACTGTGCTGTGTCCTTGACAACTTTGGACTAAATCAGCATGTTGACAAACCAACTCATAACAAAGGACACACTCTGGACCTTATCATTTCCAGAGGAATGAACATTTCAGACATAACAGTGGCAGATATGGGTCCCCTCTCAGACCATTCCTGTTTATTTTTTGAGAGTAAAATGTCTGTGCACACAACTGATCAATCAAAAGTAATCAAAAAACGGTATATTACAGAAAATACCAGTGAAACATTTATTCAAGCATTTTCTTTAATACCACCCCTCCCCTGTAACTCAGTTAATGAGCTTTTAGACAACTTTAACGGCAAAATTACAAATGTTATAGATTCTATTGCACCCACTAAGATGAAGGTTGTCTCTGGTAAGAAAAGATCTCCCTGGAGAAATGCCCCGCAGGTCAGAATAGAAAAAAGAGAGTGCCGTAAAGCGGAACGCAGGTGGCGAAAAACAAATCTCCAGGTTCATTATGACATCTTCAAAGAGAAACTTCGTACTTTTAACTCAGAGATGAAAAGTGCAAGGCAGTCTTTCTTTTCTGACATCATCACCAAAAACAACAACAATGCACGTGCCCTGTTTGCTACTGTCGACAGATTAACAAACCCTCCTGTGTCAGTAGCGTCTGAACATCTCTCCACGAGGGCCTGCAATGAATTTGCCTCCTTCTTTACTGAGAAAATTCACAAAATTAGACAAGCTGTCACTGCATCAATACAAAGTTCAACATATGTGTCATCGCTATGCCCACTTAAAATCAATCCAAATGCAATGACACAATTTTATCTGATAAACCACAAAAACCTGGAGGACATTATACAACACCTGAACTCCTCCTCCTGTTGCCTTGACATTCTTCCCACAGGCTTCTTTAAAACTATTTTTAGCTGTATGGCCTCAGATGTTCTACAAATTGTCAACATGTCCCTTCGGACAGGTGTATTTCCACAGGCCCTGAAAACTGCAGTCATCAAGCCACTCCTAAAAAAGAACAATCTAGATACATCGCTCATGAACAATTATAGGCCCATATCTAACCTACCATTTTTAAGCAAAATCATTGAAAAAGCTGTTTATCAACAGCTAAATAACTACTTAGCAATGAACAACTGCTTTGATGTTTTCCAGTCAGGATTTCGATGACACCACAGCACTGAGACTGCTCTGGTTAAGGTCCTCAATGACATCCACTTAAACACAGACAGTGGCAAAAGTTCTGTTTTAGTTTTACTGGATCTCAGTGCCGCTTTTGACACAGTTGACCACGGCATATTACTAGATCGACTAGCAAACTGGGTTGGACTCTCTGGAACTGTACTAAACTGGTTTGAATCCTACTTAAAGAACAGAGACTACTATGTGTCAATAGGCAATTTCACATCTGAGCGGACACATATTGAATGCGGGGTCCCCCAAGGTTCCATTCTTGGGCCTCTTCTGTTTAACATCTACATGCTCCCACTAGCTCAGATTATGAATAAGAACAAATTATGCTACCATAATTATGCAGACGACACACAAATTTACATAACCATATCACCAGGAGACTACAGTCCGATACAAGCACTTAGTAAGTGCATTGAACAAATCAATGATTGGATGTGCCAAAATTTCCTTCAATTGAACAGCGACAAAACTGAAGTAATTGTCATTGGTGCCAAAGATGAACAATTAAAAGTCAGCGCATAGCTTACATCTGTTGTGCTAGAAACCACACACCAAGCCAGAAATCTTGGTGTTGTCATAGACTCCGACTTGAATTTCAAGAAACACATTAAATCAATTAATACGTCAGCATACTACCACCTTAAAAACATATCAAGAATTAAAGGACTTATGTCTCAGCAAGATTTAGAAAAACTTGTCCATGCATTTATCTTTAGTAGACTTGACTACTGTAACAGTGTCCTTGCAGGCCTTCCAAAAAAATCTATCAGACAGCTTCAGCTAATTCAGAACGCTGCTGCTCGAGTCCTCACTAGGACCAAAAAAGTGGATCACATTACCCCAGTTCTGAGGTCTTTACACTGGCTTCCTGTCACTCAAAGAAATGATTTCAAAATACTGATGTTGGTTTATAAAGCACTAAATGGTTTAGCGCCAAAATACATTACTGATCTGCTGATACGTTATGAACCGTCCAGAGCCCTTAGGTCGTCTGGGACAGGTTTACTTACAGTCCCAAGAGTTAGGACTAAACGAGGAGAAGCAGCTTTTAGTTTTTATGCACCAAATATCTGGAACAAACTCCCAGAAAACTTGAGGTCTGCTGCAACCCTCAGTTCTTTTAAATCGAGTCTGAAGACTTTTCTATTTCCATTTTAACCTGTACTTTTTATTTAATTTAAATGTTTTACTTCTTTTCATTCGCTTTTAAATGTCTTCTAATGTGTTTTATGTATTTTAATCTTGCCCCTGTAAAGCGCTTTGAGTGGCCTTGTGTTTGAATTGTGCTATATAAATAAACTTACCTTGCCTTGCCATACACTGTGTTAACAACAGCTGCAGCTATTAGTAAAGTCATCATAACTGTAACAGTTACAGATTAATTACTGAGCTGCAGAGGCAGTTGTGATTTCTCTTTTTTTTCAGTTTGTCCTTAAATTGTTGATAATCCTCCAGCATTAGAGGGAAGATGTGCTGTGGCCACAGCTGACAGTATGGATTACAGGGTAACTGCTCCTGGCATGCTAATCTGTCCGACAGGGTGGTCACGCCACCCGACTGCATGCAGATTTAACCCAAACCCTGCAACATTGTTGTTTGTTTTTACAGTTGAGTCAGTGGATCTTTTCTTCAACTTGCTGTCAAAGAAACACGGGATGGATATCAAAATAACAAATGCCTCTTTTAATAAAGTAGTCCTGCAAAGGCTAACTGTGTTTGAGACTGATTTGACCATTGCTGCTCATCATTTGTGCTTTTTTTGGTTTTGAAGTGATGGAAACTTGCACCCATAATATAGGGCAGCAAGTACTGTCAATCATAAATCACTCACACAAATAATAAGAACATCTTCTACTACTACTACTACTACTTTGTAAGAGCATGTCGGTTCCAGGCCATTGGTGCATAAAACAGTACGCTGCTTTAACCTTACTTTTTGCAGTTAATTTTTGGTACATTGAGCAGGTCGGCACAAGAGGACCTATGAGGTTTGATAGGAACATATACAGACAGACAAGCAGTTGGATAGGTACCAGGGTGCTAAACCATGTAGTTCTTTAAAAAATAACTCAAATCATTTTAAAATCAATCCTCAGTGCAACAGGTAACCAGTGAAGTGAGTCTAAAACTGGAGTAATCTGATATCTCAAACCTGGTTTTTGTTAAAACTCTGGCAGCTGTATTCTGCACGAGTTGCAGTTTTTCAATACTTTTGGGTAGCCCACACAAAGTTAACTTAAAGGTTTGAAAGTTTTTTGTGTGAAAGCAACACATTACTGCAATCTAGCGGTAAAAAGAGGCATGCTTGTTGCTGCCTGAATGGATTTTGCACATGAGGTGTACAGTATGCACCTGCAGGCTCAGGGTTATATTGGTGTCTGAAAATGCCCAGCATTGTAGGAAAGTCATGATCCTATGCCACATGAATATGGAAGGAAAAAGACTCCTTTATAATCTGGCTAGAGGGTGCATTATGTAATCATCAGGAGAATGTCATGAGACTGCCAGGAAGAACAGTAGATGGTGTCCAATGAACAAGGACAACTTTAAGGAAAAACAGCGAGTATCATGGTATATGAAAATGAAGTTAGACCCTGAGGCAGTGTCATGAGGAAGGCCACTAATTTTAGGCCTCTCGACAGGAGGAGCAGGATTTTGCATTAAAATACGGAAGTTGAACTTAAAACATGGCCAGTTGCTCCCAGGGCCCAGCTCAATATGCTGTACTCTCTTTTCTGCATACTGTGCCCAGTACAATAAAAGACCACAAACTGAAGACTCTGAAATGCTTTATTATGAAGTGTGTGGTGGGAGATCTCAATCTGGTCCTGGTGAAGATTTTACAAACAGACACACACTGCAAAAAGTACAAAGGGGTACATGAAAAAACATGTGCCAAACACATGAAAAAGATGAAAACTACTCAAGCATTGCGTTACTTGCAATGACACAAAACAGAATATCAACCTATCAGCACCACACAGACTATGCAAAGAAAAACAACCAAACTAAGGCAAACACAGTCTCAATGAAAAACAGCATCAACATCTTCAACAAATCCACATTTACTGCAGGGCGTTTGTGTTACAAGCACATTTACATACAGACAAAGTTTATTTTGCTATATTTACCAGACAGTATAGGGCAGCTGAAGCTTATCATAATTGTATATTTATATATATTTTTAGTCGCTCATATTGTACGGAGGAAGAATACATAAACCCAATGTATTCTGATGGCATGAGCTTTCTTAAGTTGGTTCAATTCAAATCAATCTTGGAGACGATTTAGTGTACTAGCTTTTAGCCGATTCATCCAAACTTGTAAGTGTCGAGGAGGGAAGGTGGAATGTCTTTAATTCCTACGCTTGTCTTTTTTCAGAGTGCCTTTAAATACATAGATTGATGACGACATCATGAATACAAACAGAACATATGGGAGGGCAGCTGCAAAAGACCAAATTCTGACAATACAACAACAGATCCACAGATTTCCATTCATCACCACTTCAAAATGTGACTATGACTGCAGCCAGTTTAGAAGTTAACTTGTTTTCAGTCGCCTTTACCAGGAGAATCTGATCCACACTTTCAGGATAAAACAATGTGGAGGTAATGAGACCATCCATAAACCAAATTGTCTTATCTTTCAACAATCACCAATCACCACTTGTGGTTTTCGATGACGTAACTGTGGTTTTGAACATTATGGGATCAAATCACCACCATCAGGGCTCAAAGAGCTATTTCTCTTTCCGTTTTGGCAATCACCTGCCTCTCTTTTCCAGAGTGACTTAAAATGAGTGATCTTTGGGCTTTTTATGCTTTTCTTCACCACAGAAGAATTCATTTTGTTATTCAGGGGATGGTCTAGTCTAGTCTGAGGTATATGAAGGACGAAAACATTGTCCGCCACAGTGTGGTGTATGTAATATTTTGTGAAGTACTTAAAGCCACTACGAGTAACATGGCACGTTGGCGTCCCCTTTGGACAAAAGCCGTAGTATTTTTACGACGCCCGCTGACGCGAAGCTGTTTTCTAGCTCGTGCCAGGGGCGCGAGTGTGAACTGAGAAGGGAGCAATATAGTGCATGTCCGTGTGTTGAAAGTGTGAGGACTCTTTTCGGCTCTGTGAGAGTGGTTTTGACACTGCATCAACTAATGCCAGTCACTGCCACACACACCTGATTGCAATGAGTTGATGCAGCAGTGTCACCTAACTACTCTCTCTATCACGGAGCTGAAAGATTACGTGTCCGACTCCTCACAGAAAGCGAATGAACGAGAGACGGCAGTTAGTATGGATCACGATGAGGTAATGTGTTTATGTTGTTGTAAATAATGACTATTTCAGATAATGGTTATCTGATGATGGTGAAGCAAAGCAAACTTTGTGTTAGTACCAACCGCTCATTCATTTAGGAGTAAACACTGCAGTCTAGTTTCTCTCTCGTGAAATTGTATACACGTTGCTTGGCAACGCCCTGGTCCCGCCCGTAGCCTATATCACTCTCCCTTTTAGCTTTTCTTCATTGCATTTTTTCTTTGATGGTTCAGCCCCGTTATCAGTCATTAGGACGACAAATAACTGTCTCAAACAAAGCTCCCGCTCCCCTTCCCTCACCTGGAGGGATAGGCTTCTCAATTCACGTTGCTGCGCCACACTGAAATCTGCGACCAATACGGATATGTGACCATAGAGCTTGCACGAGCGAACCGAAAATCGGACTGGGTGTGCGACCAGACCAAAAGCAGTAATAAAAACTATTTAAAAACGTCTTTCTTTGCACTGATGGTCTAATTTGCTGTTAATTAATTAAATTAAATTAAATTAAATTAAATTAAATTAAATTAAATTAAATTAAATTAAATTAAATTAAATTAAATTAAATTAATTAAAGGTAATTTATGATTATCAGAGGAAACATGAGGCTGTTTAAAAGATATTTAAATGTTACTCGTAGCCGCTTTAAGTTTATGGTCGACTTTGGGAAATGCTGCTTTAGTTGTTATTTTGGGTTTTTTATGTTTTTGTGTAACAGTGTGTGTGTGTGTGTGTGTTTGTGTGACTGTACCGTTGCCTGTCTTGGCCAGGACACTCTTGTAAAGGATATTTTTAATCCTAATGAGGTGTTTCTCCTGGTTAAATTTACATTAAATAAATGTCCTTCCTGAGCAACTGTTTTCAATTTCCTCGTCTGCCATTCCCTGGCCTGTTGCTGTAAACAACAACAAATAGACACAAATTAATCTGTGATGTTGTGCCTGGCATGTATACTCACTCACCATGAAATTCTGAAATAAACTGAGCTAACCACTAAACCGCCTTGGACAAATTATTCCATTCACCTTTAATCCACTGTCAGAGAAGCAAAATGTAAAACATCAGGCATTTTATATTGACGTTTCTGAGTCTTAAGGATGTCATTTCATGGAACATGAGCTAAAATGAAAGTTGTTATTAGTTGCTTGTTTTGTGCAAGTTATGAGGTCATGTTCATTGAATATTGCGGATGATAAACAGAGTGGAAACGAAATACACATGGAGCACATCATCACAGAGACCAAATTAACTGCAAATGAAGTGCAGATTTTTGGAGAGCGCTTTTGCAGGTATTTGATAAGATTGATCTGGTCTTCCACTACAAAGATAAATGATGTGTGCCGTGGGAATGGAAACGGCATGACTGTTCTGTTCTTGCAAAAGGAAAATACTGGTGGTCTGGTGTAGGGTTGCCATAGAGAACAGTTAAGCAATCACATGGTGGAACTGTTGTTTTGAATATTTTTAAAGGATGCACGTGAATGGTGCGAAATAGCTAATAAGCTACGATAGCTTCTCCTAGTTTGGTCTCTCCGCCTCGCAGTTCCCCCAGAGTTCAGTACTGTCAAGCCGGCATGCCCTGCCATTCATCCCCGCGAAATTACATATCAAATTGTAATTTCATCAAAGTTCAACTCGGTTGAAATTATTTTCTTGGATCTACTTTGACTCAACTGCAAGCAAATACACTGATTGCACAGATTAGAACCACAGTATTTTTATAATGTAATTTTAAAGGTTGCGAGACCAGCCCTTCAAACTTTTGGCCCAAGTGAAGCAAAAAAAAAAGTCCTTATCATCATTATTGTATTTTATTATTAATTTACTTTTGTATCATATAGTTAATGTTGCAGAAATAGATCTCTGTAAATGATACAGTTTTAAAATGAGGCACGGCTGTAGCTGGAAAATAATGTGTTGATGCACTGCATGGACTAATTACATATTAGCCCAGGTCAGATCTATATAGGATCACATTCTCACCGCTAATGAACCGTCCCAGATTTCATTTGAAGCAATTGACCAGGTGCAATGGCTCTTGTGAACACCCGCCCAAAGCTATTGCTTTCCTTTTCAACACAATTCCAATCTTCTGAGCATTTATTTATTTGCTTTGGTTTTAACTTTTCTTTCTTTCCTTCCCTTGTCGATTTAGTTTACATTTCTGTGGCTTTAACTTGTGCTTAATGCTTAGTTCAACTGTTTATTCCAAAACAAACTCAAAATATACAGTATAACTTTGTGCCAGAGGATTTGATTTCCTCGTGAGAGACCTTTACAACAGTAAAACAGCAGATACAGTAAACACTTTGAACAACTGGATAAAGGAACATTTTCCAAAGAATGAATTGGCGATGGAGAGAGGCAAATCATTTTTAGGATCACGAGTAGAGACTGTGTGGCCTCGTCACTCCTTCAGCTGAGCTCATAGTTTCATATCTAATACCTGTCCGTTTGCTTAAAGGACAGCTCCGCCATATTGGCCATCCGTCAAAACAAATGTATAGTACTAACTCCTCTGGCGTGGTGGGGATATAGCACTCTGTTCCCAACCATCACTTCGAAAAGAGCTGTTCATAATAAAGTGTTCTGGCTAAGGATAGAGAGGAGTCTGTGGGTTAGATGTAGTCCAGTGTGTGTTGCCAGCTGAGAGGAGATCAAGGCCTAAGAAAGTGGAAGCTCTCAGCTACTCCCATCTTGTGCCTTAAGCTAAATAAGCAGAAAGATGTCTATTCCAACAGCATGGCAATACATCGTATTGTCACTCACTAACACAGTGAATGTAGCCAGACTGTTTGATCTCTCTGAACTGGCAGCTCAGTCTCACATTTGGCTCTACCATGTGAATAGATAGCACTGATGGACATTAATGACGATAATGGAGACAAGTAGATTTAGTGTCTTTCACTGGGATGCTAATGTGGCTTTGAATATTACATAATTCAGATTTAGGGAGGCTGGATCAGATGGAAAATGTTCTGTGTTCAGCGTTATTTCAATGTTCCCAGTGCTCTAGCATAACATATGGGAATTTTATAAGCTTCTGTTAACAAATGGTTTTGTTTATTTTATTGCATATTTTTAAAGCTGCATAGGGGAATCAAGAGTACTTGGATTCTGTTGCACTCTATTTTTTCTTTCAGACAAAAATCAACTCAGGGTTTATGTCTTCAAACAAGATAGTGTAGCTAGGGATAGCATGTTTACCTGTTTACCTTTCTGTTTAGTTAAGAAAAGTTATTGTTTTGGTATACACCAAAAGCTGCAGATATGCCCCAACTCATAAGAGCTCAGATGATTTCACTTTGATCCCTGCTGTCAGGAATGCTTTCTTTGAGTCCCTGAGTTTAAAATAGCTTATAATAAAGCCACAGCTTGTCCGAAATACTACATGTAACAAGAACATATTGGGTTTGGTATATTATCCCGTTGCTTTTAGCCGCAGCCCCATGAATATATTTTACGGTTATAGCCAAAACAGACTCATTACATCAACCGTAGACACTATGAGACTGACATACGTGTACATGGATGGCCACTCTGTAGCCTCTTACATAATATACATTTTTGTTGTTCAGCGGTTTCTGGCAATGTCACTCAAACAGCGTATATATTACAGTCTGAGCCTGTCCTCCTCTCAAGCCAGCCATGTGCTGGAACATTTTCCTCCGTTTTTTCTGCCCTTGCGGTTTATGGGAAAGCTTGTATTTCCAGGAGATTTGTTTGAGGCTTTGAGCAAACACTGCAAACACCTCAACTGGATTTGAAATTAAGCTGGAGCCTAATCAGAGGCCGGTGGGCGAATGCACACAATCAGCAGAATGTTCCACCAAACCAGAGGCAGGAAGGAGAAGATGTTAAGGTGCCACAAAGAATGTCAGATACACCATGACACTTTTACAGAGTGAACTTTTAATATTTTTGGTTTGTAGGTTTTATCCTGCAAAATGAAAAAATCTCCTTGGCCCCCTTTCCTTTCTTGGGTTTGTGTTGTTGTCAAGGTTCACCTTTGTCTGTCACCAGTCCGTAAGTCATTTTTGATAATACCAACAGAAGTTTTCCTGTGCTATTACAGCCTCTGGCGCTTTTTGTTGTTTATGGTCCACCAAAATTTATCGACCATTTCTTGATTTCAACCCCGATGCCACTGTAAACAAATTGGATGTAGTATGATAATATTATTTAAAGGATTTGCTGCTGTTTATGTCTCCTGCCAGGCTTGCAGGAAAGAGTTCCTCCAAGTCTTCCAAAGTAAACAAAGACCATTTAATGATCTTCCCAGGTGATTTTTTTCTTCCTTTTTTGAGGATATTGTGAAAGCAGGCTGGGCTTAAAGGCGGAGTGATGTCAAAGACTAGCTGGCATGTGGCCTCACCTTTTGAATGGCCTATTCTTACCTCTCCAACTCATACATCTACACATGCATTAATCAGGTTTGAGCCAGTTATACATGTAAGAAAAGATTAAAACCATGTGTTTTTCATAAAAACAATTTAGGAAGGAAGGAAGGAACAATACAAATAATGCAAGACTATTATTCACTTTACCTTTATTGACCAAGTTAGTAGATATATTTATTGATTAAGATGGGAAATAAAAGAAAAAAAATTGTAATCTTGTTTGGCTGTGTTAGGATTGTGAAAATACCTTAGTGTACGGTTTCTGTTTTGGCACCATGTTGAGGACTGAATAATGCATTTTATAGTGGAGTTCTAACGACATGCATAAATAGTTTGAATAAGACGGATAAACACAACATTTAAAACATCATCATCACTAACCCTAAAACCTCAACAGGACATATGCATCATCACTGCTATCAAAATTCTTCACGTTTCTAACCTCCAGAGAGCATCACGTCTGTACTTTTTATTTTGTTTTGTGCTTGCGGCGCCTGTTTTTCGGTTTGGCATTCTCTGTTTTTTCCGCTTATTTTCTCCAGCGCAGGAACATAAACTTAATGCTAGCTAATGGCGGCATCTTCCTTTTTGACAGGCCATTGAGGAAAATATTCTGAGATTTAAAGCTCAAACTTTCCACTACTCAGACACAGACAGCACCTTTGGTATTCTAACTTTAGTTGTTTTTTTTATCTCAGGATGTAGCTTCAGAACTGAAATTGAATACACCTGCATGGTATTTTGGTTTCACAAATTTTATGCAATCCTCCTCTCGTCTGTTACCCTGCTCACAATGCATGTTGAGGTGGTCACATTGGACATAATATCATCAGCGAAGGGAGCACAACACCGCTAGATGGCTTCGCTTGGCCTCTGTGCTCGGAGACCCTCGGGATTTCCGTAACGCTTAGTCTATTTAAGAGTTTCTACAGATGTGTGAGATATATAATCCGCTGTTGAATTGTGGGGCATCTTGTCATTTACCTCCTGTCAAAACATCCTGTGCACCTCAACACGGCTTAGCCGGCTTTAGAACCTGAGCAGAATTAAGTGCACCAGACTCCCTTGACCGCTTTCACACGTTTTCATCCAGGCTGAGTTCACTCAGTCTGTGCAGCTTTGCAGACTCTGAATAGGCTGCGGGTAAGAGGACTCCCCGTTGATTTGTCTCACTGCTGCCAGGCTCCTGCCGAGTGGAGGATGCAGGCAGCTTACTTCGTTCTTAAAATTCTTCAATTCTTACATCAATTGGAAATGTGTCCACCTATAGCGTGCACAAGCCTAAAGTGCATGTAAATTTACTTAGTTCAAAAGTAAAAAACGTTGTCAACAACTCAACTCTGTCAGTAAATTTTCCATGTTTCAAAGAAGTGAAGAGTCACTCATTGCGAGAACAAATAAAAGGAAAGAATAATGTCTTGAACAGACTTCCATGTGGACAGTTGGGAGTTGCAGATGTTCTCAGACCTTCTCTTTTTTCTCATATTTGGTTCTATTCCAATATTTGTAGCCATGAATATGTCTGTTTGTGTGTGTGTGTGCGTGTGTGTGTGTGTGTGTGTGTGTGTGTGCGTGCGCATGCATGCGTGTGTGAGTGTGTGTGTGAGTGTGTGTGTGTGTGTGTGTGTGTGTGTGTGTGTGTCTGGGAACAGGGAGCAGAGGGAGGATAATAGGAAATGAAGCAGTGATTTGTCAGCTCCCCTGATCATCCTTATTCAAGGTTTTAACAGGTTATGCTTGAGAGAGCTTTCCCCAATTGATAAACATGCTTCCAATGGTTCCAATGATAAGAAGTTCCTTTATCACGTCTTAGCCACAGGCAGAATTATAATAACCAGTGAGATGGACCGAGTTTGGCACCTGTTGCTCATTACCAACCATGCCTCCAGAGCGCCTGCTATCTGCGGCTCAGTATTTTGTAAGTCAACATTCTGCAGGGATGGAAGACATTTCTATTTCATACCGAAGACAGCTTGAAGTATTTTCAGAAATCATAAAATCCAGAATCACTTTTCAATTGAAATAAATCATCTGCAAACACAGCTTTAGTGTTTTTTCCTGGAATTCTGATAAATGAAAGGCACATTTCATCCGAGCATTTCGTTCAGGATGAACTCCACCGAACAATGTAACGTCCTTCACAGGTGAAACCTCTTCACTCCAGGGTCTGATAAGCTGAACGGGACAAAGGTGAAAAATACCAATAGGCCCCTATTGGGCCTCCAAACATTTCCACAGCCCACTTTTCCCACAGTCCAAGACTCCCACCAATAGTTCTACACTTGCGTACTCCCCTGCCGGGCAGGTTAAGTACCATGTAATCATATTTTTAACCGGAATATATATTTACATTTTGAATCAGAAGATCCTTCTGAAACACAGGACTTCAGTATTGAGTAAAAATGTAATCCAGGTCCCTTTAGCATGCTAGAGGCATGTTTTGATAAACAGCAAAGTCAGATAGTTGATCAGTGATCAGTCCATCAAACTGACGGTTGTTCCACGACATTGGCCCCGACGGAAATATCTCAACAACTAATAGGACTGATTGCCATGAAATTCATATTCCTGTCAGGAAGAATTCTAGTGAAATTTGAATAGTGCTGACTTTTCCTTTAAAGCAGTTTGTCATCATAATTTCAATTTTCTCCAATACTTTGGTTTATGACCAAATCCCCACAATGCTGATGACATTCATGGCAGTTGTTCTTTGTGTTTAGTGCTAATTAACAAATGTCGGCAAGTTTTTCTATAATTTTTTTTTAAACGTTATTTCATTTATTCTCAGTCACTACAAAGTCAACATGACATTATACTGTAACAGCTATCATATAGTGAGAAGAGAAGACAGAAATAAAGGGAAGGTGTTTCCAGTGAAGGGATTCCCTCTATCATATTGCTAACATATGTTAGTGTTTCACAACCTCTGGGAGTGCTTGCACTGATGCCACGCACAGGTCACGGACAGTCATATCCAAGATGGAGGAATTCAGCAGCAGCTGGTTTTATTGCTCATTTCTCTGGATACAGACGCTGATGATGATGGGGATTTTATAGCCTCTTCTGAAAGGAATAAAGCTTTAAAAAATGTGTTGGCCGCGCTCAAGGGGTGACATTGTGCGTTGAGGAAGCAGTTCCCTGGAGAAAGGTGCAGACCAGGACACTGGAGTGATGTCATGTTTGAAGTGGACTGTGGCTGTGTAACATGTCTGCACTCTGGCAGGTGCACTTGCTGGACTCTTGTTAAACTAAACAGAACATCAAATTAAAGCCTAAAAGTAATTATTGGTTCCTCGTGCTTTTAATTTTCAGATTCTTATCGTGCGGTGAGCTTTCCTGCAAAAATTTTATTTTTCCTTCAGCTACGCCTGATCTGTTCATTTTTGGCATCAGTTACAGAAAGGGGCCCCCTGGTTTTCTCTGATTGCAGGCTGTCAATCATCTTGTGAGCTTAACGGCTTGTCCACATGTGGATGTGGAGCCCCCACAACAAAAGCTGCTCTGCCTCTGCAGCTGAGACGCAGGAGTAAACGGGCTGGGCGTCAACTAAAAACTGATTTGTTCGCTGATTACAGCTCTCAACATGGCCCACACATTTGTACATGTTTGATTACATTTCCTCTTCTTTGTTTAGCCCTTTAAACTTTCATTTTCACTTTAAATAGAAGACCTAGCCTAAGCGTGTTTTCTTTAAAGGATACTTTCCATATGCAAAAATAACTGAAAACCTTGTCATTTCCAACTCTTTAATCATAGGAATATTTGAGGACATTTTGGGAAATACACTTTTTTTTCGCACTGAGAATCTGATGAGATACCACACTCATATCAGTGAAGCTACAGCTAGCAGCTGGTTAGCTTTGCACCTTAGCCCAACAACTGGAAACACGGAACCAGAGCTGGCCTTACTTTTTCCAAAGCTTACAAAACCCGCCTATGCTCCCTATTTAAAATGTGTATTGTTTGTTTAAACAATACAGAAACCTAAATGTAAAAAAAACACTGGCCAGCTGATTCCCACTTATTAGTCGTTAGCTAAGCTAAGTGACTGCTGGATGTAGCCTTAAATTCATTAGACAGACAGTGGTATTGATCTTCTCATCTATTGCAAGAAAGACATTATTTCTCAGAATGTCAAATCATGTCAATTGTATTTACTATATTGCCCAACATCAATACAATCTGTACAGCATATAAAACCCTCTATCCAAGCCTAGCATCTGCTAACATGCACTTGTCATTAACACTGTTAGCTCTTCACATATTAGCACTTCTCATATTAACCGTGTTTTGAAGGAGTTATAGTTTTGCATTCACACAATATGTTAAAAGAAATCATTGCATCCTTAATGTGACAGGATTTGGACACTGCAGTGGAGTTATCCTCTCTGGCACCAGAACATATGAATGCTGCCAATGGAGCAAGAGCATGAAAGAAATGGACTTTTACCAAAAGGGAAAATTTGAAAATATATTAATTCAACCCACATGCCATACAGTTCATTCATTGCAAGCCTATAATCCTTCATAAAATATGAGCAGCCCCAATATGATCTTAAGTGAAGCCGTTTAAAATGATTTGTGTAAATAAATGAATGTTGAAACCTGTCACTGGACAAATTGTCTAAATCTCCAGTGTACTGTATCATAGTAGGTAAACAGAGATTTTGAACTACTTTACTTGCAATTTGTGGCATTTTGTTTTATGGAACTGTGCTTCAGTTCTGGAAATGTAGCAAAATCTGGGAATTAATCCAAAATCTGGATATGAACCAAGTTCAATTTATCATGGAGACATTGCAGATCTGCAAATTTTACATTTCAATGTCTTACTTTAGTTAAACCATTCGGCAGGCATTATGGACGACCGTAATACTTTTTCAACTAGGCCACCCATCTTCTGCACTCCAGAAGTCAACTGCAATTTATTGTTCCAAAGAGGACCCTGGAAATGGCGTAATAGCAATGGACAGAAGCAGACAAAATCCTTGTCTGGTTCATATGCTGGATTTGGTAGAAGCTGTTGAGTGGAAAATCGTTGAGAACAGTGTTGAGACACTCAGACAGACAAAGTATGATAACAGCTGGTAATGAGGTTAACTGTCACTTCATCTATGAAACCCTGGTAACCAAACTAGTCTCGGAGGTCGGCTACACTCTTGTGATCTATCCCCCAGACTGATCTGAGGTGAGAAGTCTTATTTTGAAATAGTATTTTGGGCCCACATTCTTCCAAAAAAATTAAAATTATTTTCCCCTCTATGGCAGGTTCATTGCTATCTAAATGACTCCAGCATAACATTTGTCTGACACAAACTGTCATAAATAACTTAGGATGGCAGTGTTATGCCATCAACAACTCATTAATCCTCAGTCTGGTCTCGAGCAATTCAATTTGTTACGCAATGGCATTAAAGGAGAGGCTCCATATTTGTGGCTATATAATGCTTTCGGCAGCACACTGTTTTTGGTCTCTGGGTCACGCTGATCTCTGTTCAAGATAGTATGTTTTCTTCTTTAGAGCCCATGCAGACTAGACTTTTTCGTATTTAATACATATCATTCATCAATAAAATGGCAGATATAAAAAGTGCGTCTTTAATTTAGTGTTGGGTGCTCAATTCCATGCATGGATAGGTAGCAGATCTAGAGGAAATATTAATAATATAATAATATATAATATACAGTGATTCCGACAACAAGCCTTCTCCAGAATCCCTGACTCCACCTTTAAAGGGAAATTTCAACTTTAATATTATACCATTATTATTCCATTTGGGAAAAAACAGTATGCCATTAGTGCCGTTTCACTACTTTGGTATTTTTGAAATTAAAAGTATAGTAAACATGTTAAAAGGGACTCAAACAACTGAGGACAGATGGTTAATTACATTTGGACCAATGTGGGAATCATAAAGAATTATTTATTTATTATTGCAATATCTGCATGTGGACATCATTTTGAGTTGGCATGGAAGGGACGCCCAAGTTAACTGCCTATTTATTTTATATTTATTGTTATATAATGGGTTTTCAGTAAAGTAACAAGCCCAATGTGTACAAAGGCTTGTTTCAGTGCACAGTGATACTTAAAGGATGAGGTGAACTACAGTTTAGTGCTTGTGTCCTCTTTTCCCCCCAACAACATATTGTCTGCACTGTATCATGTGTCCTCTAAGATAAATTCAGAGATTACTTAATGGCTCCAAATCAAGGCACTTAGTGCAAAACTTGTGTGAGCCCTCAGTCGTGAAGCCAACATGTCCTTGTGCTTTGGTTAAGTTACCCAGCAAACCTCACATTTCAAAAGACCAATAATTCAATATAATGCTTCATGCTGAACTGCGTTGAACGGATCAGTCTGCATCTGTTCCAATGTTCCACGGACCTCCACGGGTATTATTTCAGCACGACAATGGACAGAAAAATGTGAAAGGCTGTGTACCCTTCCTGAACGGTATTTACCCAGTGGATTTACTGATGGAATTGAAACAGTCACATCTGGACTTTTAAAAATACACCATACATCCTCACAGCTGTAGCAAACAGAGGGAGGGAGACATGCAACACCAATTATTGCAGTGTTTGTACAGTAGATAGATGGAAGTGATTACACACTATTGTCTTGCCAGTTATTAAATGAAAGACCCACAGTGTTGGGAAAACTATGGGATAATTAACACATTTCTCCTGTAGCATGTCTAAACAACTCATAGTGTAAAGTTTTCACTGGTGGCCGGCTCCAACAAATGTAAAAAGATCTGCTGTAAAATCTGCTCAACATTTTCCCGATGAAGCAATTTAAAATGTTGAAACATAATCGTCTTTCGTCGATATACGTAACTAGGCGCAGATGAAACTGTCTGGGCTCCGGCACTCGTCAGCTCGGGGGCGGTTGTGATTGTCAGTCTTTGCATAATGACATCTGACAGTCACGATCTCAACTAGCTGAAGGAAAACATTGGGGGGGGGGGATTGCAGGTTTTGTGTTTCCTCCTCAATGAGCAACAACGACCTGCTTTGAATTTATAACTGGGGCTCGGCTGCACAGGCTGAGGTCAGAAATGCTGGCAGAGGTGTCATATGGAAAAATTGAGTCCACTTGCACCTGATGCTTTGAAACTCGCAAGCATTTGATTTATGATAAACATGATGCGCATTAATGCAAGATACCCTTTGACTCTCTCTCTGTCTCACTGACAACCATGCAAACAGCCATGGATCACATAGGAAAGCAACCAAACAGCATGCACGCAAGTAGATACCGCCAGCTGAAAAAACAAGATTTGGGTGTCTCGGCAAAGTCACATGACTGAATGTGCAGCGAAGTTGTTTTTTAACTGTTGACGTCTCCTCCATCCGGTTCTCGTAGATGAGGGGAGTCCTGATCGAAACAGTTTAGTGGATGAGGGATGCAGAGATCCCAGGGCCCACCAATGAAGACCAAGTGGAACCATGTTTTCCTCATTATATTCTCACGTTATCCCATCCAACTTCTGCTGACAGAGGTAGGCTATTGTGTTATACGCCAACATACAATTTTAGAATCACTGATAGAAATCACACTATCGGTTAGAGGTCTGGCATATTTGTGGAGAGGCTGCTCACGACATCGGAAAACTGTGATGCTCGCTGTGTAAATAGTCCGTGTAGGGAATGTGGTTTTAAGAGCATTTAAACTGAGTGAGGTTATCAGAAAATGTACATATTGCAATTTAAGTTTAACAGATGTGTCTCACTCCTTGTTGTTACTTTTTCTTTGCTTCTGGCTCTACTTCAATTATAGTCTATCTTGTTCCAGTATGAACATAGCATAGGCTCTCAACGACGAAAGATAACTGGGTATAAGCTAGTGAAGGTAATACTGGTTTAAACACGCAAACTAATCCTTACATAATCATTTTAAACTATGCACACTGATAACTTTAACGTGTACCCAAGCCCCAACCACAGCGAGTTCTGCCAGCATCCAATAGGGAAGTGACAAAAATTGCAGTGACCCGAGTGGCCACTACGGGCAGGTTTCAAAACAGAGCAATTTCTCATTGACTTCAATGTTAAATATGCCGTTTTCACAGCATTATTAAACCTATTTAAGGCCTGGTACAAAAAACATTCTAGTCTATATGTTTAGTTCATATCTCCAAAACAACACTGAGGGGGGTGATTTTTTTTCTAGCAAGCTAGTTTTTATTCTATTGGAGGTTAAAATGTATGAATAATTAGGGGCGCGGTCTCTTGAGTGACAGCTAGCCGCCCGTTAGCCCTCATTTCACCTCAGAAGTATACGTCAGCTAGATGGGCGTATCTCCCTCCACCCAACATCACATCAATGCCCTTTTCGGTAAGAGGAAATGAGGCGGAGTAAAAATCTGACAAGATGGCGACGCGCATAGGCCAGGATGATTGGATGGAGTTGGAACTGAGGTCAGCACGGATACTACATCCATTTTATATACTATCTATGAGTGTACCTTATGCATAGCCAGATGAGTCAACTGAAAAAACTCACATTAGCTTGCTAATATACAGTATAACCCTTTTCGATTAAAGAGAGTATGAATAGAAACTATGTTTGGGCGACCTCTCGCTTGATTAAAATTCTATTTAATAATTTTATTTTAAAATTGAATTTGACAAAAAGAAGACAACATACCTCAAACTATACAACATTTCAATAACATTTTGCTAAATGACCAAATGTTAGCTAATTTAGCATAATGGGACATTTCTCACTCATGTCTTTATATTGAACTGAAAAGAACATGTTATTCACCACTGTTCTACATTTTCCACAAACAGTGGAAAATGCGTCTCAAGATTCTACTTACTCTTCATGCTTCCACAGTTTATGAGATTTAAAAAACAGGAAACAAACACATCTTGTTGCTTTGGCCGAGCATTCACCCTCTGGCCTGTTGTCAACAGTTGAGAATATATGAAGGTACATTGGGGTGAAACCGCAGCAGAGACATTTGCTCAAACAATCGCTGTATTGTCTTTCTACTCCCTTCAAGTGACTGTCTTCCATGCAACCCCAATGGCCCAGCCGCACAATAAAACCCTCGCAAGTGCTTCACATTTACTGTGCAAAGTGGCCTCTTTCCACTGGCAGTTCTGCAGTGTGACTGGTAGGTATGAGGACGGATTCAATTTATACTCTTTAGACTGTCATTTAAAAGGGATAAGTTGCTCACTTGGGGTTAAAGGCCGTAATTGAAATTAAGCCCCAAACATCTTGAGTTTATGGTGACATGTTAAGGATCTGATGGCACACTAACAAGTGCTCATCAAAGGATTGATTTCATCTGCTGTCAAAAGCGCTCTTGTTCCGTTTGCATGTCGCCACATTTCAGTGGATGAAAGATGGAAAACTCTCTAGTACTCCAACTGTGAGCACTTTAGCCTTGAGTGGCAGGTTTGACTACGCCAGCTCCAGACATTTGGTGTATTTCAGCTTTGGAGCTTAGAAATTCAACTAAACTATCTCAGATTATAAAATGACAGTTGTATCTGCATCTGAGTGATGGCACCTCATCTGCTCGCTTTGCTCTCATTCCAACGGCAGCCGTTTACCCAGCCGTGTGCCCAGCCGTGACAAATTGCAATAAATACCATACTGTTTATTATTCTTGAGATTGAATGCTCAAATTTGTATGTCCTTATTGCAAACTAGCTTTCATTATGTTGTATTTGCCATAAACAGAGTCATTGTCCTCAGCTGCTAGTAAAATAAATAAATAGATTAAAGCTCCCACATATTATATTCATTATAACCACAACAATATGAGCAATAACAATAACAATATACTATATTTTTGGAAGGTCTGTTGGAGACAGTTATATATCTCACCATTGTGAAACAGTAATTGATTGTAATTGAATAGGACAAGGCCTTGGAGACCCATGCACAAAGAACTACCACCACAAGCTTTTTCTCTATGGCAAGTAATAAATCCTCTCTTTGTCGCTCAACAATATTTCTGGAGACCTTGAGAAACATTTGCCAATAATGTGAGAACAATTCACATACTTTCTGTGCGTGTATCCACCCCAGCAATCACTACATTAGCTACGTTGTTTTAGTATATACAGTTACAAAATGTCTCATAATTTAAATAAGACAAGTAAATGGAAAACTGTACGTCAGCATCTGGCGAATCTTTAAAATTTGCACCCCAGCCACTGGATGATTAAGTGACGTGATGGGGAGCACTTTGGAGGATATCTTGATTAGGCCCACTTGAAGAGCTAACTAGATTGTGTGTAAGAGAGATTTGCACTGTAAAGCTACAGTATGTGACATCAAAGGACATATGTTGATGCAAGATAGTGCATCTAGTTCATGTTCCCATGTAGCCTGTCGCAACAACAACAAAAAAATCAAAGGGCCTGGCTTCTAGCATGGGATGAATAATTAGTTTTGTTTAGTTTAGTTAGTTCGTTTCACTAGATTTCAACACATTCTGAAACCTGTGTAAACTGAATTTCTTGCCATTTTGGGTTCAGCAGAAAGTAGTTACAAACACATTATCTGGACAGCTAGCTAATGTAAGTCAATATGGCCTACTATAATAGTAGGGTATGCTCTCCCTTTAGCTCTGTTTTGCTATCCCCTGCTGAAATGATAAGAGCTGCTATAGGAGTAAATCAAAGCTTGTTTGGGTCATAAAACTAAAAACTATTAGCTGAAAGATGCTTAAACTCTCCGTACGTACAGCCAAGGGTAACTGCAGGATTAGTTGGAAATTCTCAGTGGATTCAAAACATTTTGATGTGAACATTTGTTAACCTAAGAACCATATATTAACTTAATTATTAACACCTCACCAAACCTAGGAGCAAACCCATATATTTCTCCCACCAATCAGGAGAACCACTATGTCACATTAGTCAAGTGATAACATCTGACCAATCGGCTGTATTTTAGAGCATCTCAAACTTCAGCTTGCCACAAAAGTCCATGCAGTACCATGATCGGCCTGTACAAGCTTCCATACTCACGGGGCTAACATGAAAACTAACAGAGGTAAGTTGATGACACTCACACATTATATGGTTGAATAGCTGTGTTAGATGTTGAGATAGGGGTTGTTTGTTTAGTGTTTGTAGAAATTTGTGAAATTTTGTCATGAAAAATAGAGGCACCATATTTGATCATACGCCCGGTTCACCTAACAATTGGACATGTGACCATATGTCCATATTTAGACATACGCCCATACAGCCAATGGGTATAGTAAGCCATATGTGCTTGCTTTTTAACAAATAACACATGACAACATAGACAATAGTCCTCATTAGCGCATTGGATGTTGGAGTGAGAAATGTTTTGACTTTTTAGAAAATTTCTAGCTATAAATAGTGAAATATGTGGGATTTTGGACAGTTTTGAGACTTTACAATAGTTTATATTATACTTAAATGGCATATGTAGGTATTTATTTTTGCTGTGGGCGGTATTACTGCTAAAATTGATAGTTATTCAATATTTGTGCTGTATTTAATTTTTCTGATTGAATTATGAGAAGAAAGTAGTGGTACCACCATTACTTATACTATTTTTCACTCATTTATACTTTCAATTTATGTTAATCATATTATATACATTTACAACTTAAACGTCAATATTCTTTGTTTTAAAGTAGATTTACACTTCACTGTTACTGTTTTCCTTAAAAAGAACACAAAGTGGACTTGATATTGACTCAAAAACTTTTTTGCTGTCTACAATTGCAATTGATGACAGCCTCACAAATGCTGGGGTCATCTACACGCGGGACAGCAAGGCTCTTGGTGTGGATGGCCTGTCACTAAAGAAATTCAGGATAGAGGTGTTCCGGCTGCCAGAAGAGGTTCACATCTTACCCCTGAAGGAGCTCAGCATCTCTGGGCAGCCTCAGCCCCTCTGTTGGTGTCCCTGCGCCTGTCCAGGGACACCGCAGCCACACCCCAGATTATTCTGTACAGTGTAACCTGTCCCTGTTCTGTGCCCCTGTCTAAACCAACTGCAACACCTTGAAGTACTGCAGCAGTAGGGGGAAGTCTTGAGGTCAAATGTAGTCTGCATGGTCTGCAGGATACCTTTGCCTCAATGCTGAGTTCTACTGCTTTATCAATTACAGTGAAGCAGCTGCCTTGATGACTGGCCTGGACATTGTAACGAACATTCTTGTGACAAGTTCTAGTATCACTAAATATATGTTCCTTAATGTTTTATGTGTTTTTTATCAGTAAATAAATGTTCCTTTACTTTATAAGTGTATTTTCTTCTATTTTCTATATATACACTTTTGGGGATTTTTTATTACCCTAAACGGGCAAGGAACCATATATGGTAACTTCGTTGACCTCGATTTGCAACGTAAAAATTTATATATTTTTTTAATTTGCAAAAGAAAATATAGTCTTGTTATATCCTCCAATAACACTGTAGGGTTGAAATTAAGAATGTCTAAGTATTTCAATGAGTGCCCTATAAAGGGTTAAAGGTTTAGTACGCAAAATGGTACTTTTAGCTAACCTCCTGTCAGTGACTGCAGTTAGCGGTCCCCTCCCTCGTACCTACGTCAACACATTAATGCAATGCGGTCTTTAAGCAGTGAGTCATCTAGCGTCATCTCAGATCCAAAAGTGAAATAAAACATGATAAAAACCATCAAAACAGACATTGTGAAGGATTTTTACCTGCTCTGCCATCGTAGGCGCATAAACATTCACCCCTCCGTCGCTCTCTGCGGGTGCACCGGCAGTGAGATGTGCCGGATTGTAGCGTTCTCTCTTCTGATTGAAAATCAGGTTTTGGGATACCCGGAAAAGTTTATTTGCCGATTACATGCAGAGCGGGTGACTGAGAGACCTGTGTTATGAAGAGCGCACAATATATATAAGAGATCACTGTATGAATATAGAACGATTTAACACGTATATTAACATAAATATATTGCTCACTTCACCTTTAATATAAAAATATTGATTAAACCAACTTTAAAGATAATATTAATCCAAACAAAACAGTTTTTTTTATCCATGAAGTCAATTCTAAATGTGAAGCTTAAATAACATTGCTTAAAATTATGTGATTTTCAGGATCATTAACCTAATTTAAAATAAATAAAAATAAAACATGATGTAAGTGCTTACAGCAGGTATAGTTCTATTAAACAGCTAATTATCTTTAAATAGAGCTATGTTCTAAAGTGTGTCCAGAGGAAGGGAAAATCTCTCTCAACAGGCCAAACCTCATGTATGTATGACAGTGTGTAGCTTTCTTCCTTTTGTACCAAGGATCAGCTCACGTGCCCTGGATCCAAACCGCAAGCCAGATGAACAAACATGCAAAAACAGATCCAAGAGCAGTATAACAGAACAACTTTTTTCTATTCAATACATTAACAGAACGTTAAGAATTTAACTTTGATCCCATGGAATCTGGTCTGTTGCCCTCCGAGCATCTGCAACAGTTAACAAACTTGCTGTGCTGACAGAATCACACAGGCTTACATAGTGCAAATTTCAGGGCTTGTCTTCACTCCACCAATGAAGGATCCACGAGAAGTCCTGCCAGTGCCACAACTGAGAACTGGATGGCCGCAGATCCGTTCGGGGGTTTGGTGGCTTGATTGGATTGATGTCCCAAATATAGAAGCCAGCACAGAAGGAATACAGAGAGCAGGGCTTTCCTTTTGGCTGTTATTATAGAGTTTGCTAAATGGTGGGCGTCTGACAGAATGCCTAAGCACTGGCGTTTGGTTTCTGGTATAAACTCAACACTGAGAGTGAGTTGTGGCTATATAATTGTTTCACGTGACTAAGCAGTGACACACTGTCATGGGAAATGGTGACCACTGACATTACTCTATCAACTCTATATCAATTTCAGAAGGATTCTCCTGTACAGATGTTCACTGTCTGGGAGGAAAAAAGGAAAGGACTTGAAGAGACTTCTGGAAAATGTTAAAACATCAAACATTTGAATGTTTAATTACATTCTAACAGCCTTGTTGCCCCTTCTCTCAGCCTCAGAATTTGCTTAGCATGGATTAATTAAACTGCTTTCTTCTTGTTTACCACCCAAGAGCAGGGGGCTGATGTGAAACACACCCACCATAATGGTGGTATTATAACTCAGCCCAATGAATAGACCATTGTTGTGGTGTTCAATCATTAACTAACTTCCCAATTTCCATTAATGTTTGGGCAGGCATGCTATCTTGCAACTTGATGGCATTCTGGTCAGCCCTGTGGCTTGCCTCCAACTCAAAGAGCCGGGCAATTAGGAGCCACAGCTCTTCAAACATATATCGATGGGGGTTTCTATCAAGATGATTTACAATTAGATCATAGGCAGGGCCAGCGGTAGCCAGGGGCCAGGGTGACCTGTTCATTTGCTGTCCAAGAAAATGTCAAATAAAATTCAGACAATTAATTAATACTAAAGAATATACCATTACCATGCATTGCTTCTAATTGTATTATTGGTTGGGCAGGACAGCCTGCCTCCAAGTTACTCACCCGCTTATAGTGGTCACTGGTCAGCAGAGCCGGCCCGAGGTATAAGCGAAATTAGCGGTTGCTTGGGGTCCCGACTGCCAGGCCCCCCCCCCCCCCCACCATTATTTTTTATTTAGTTTGTTTTTTAGTTTGTGTGTTTGATATCAGCATCATATTATGTAAATATAAATTATCATACAATAAAAGGAATACAATGTTTTGGTAGATAGTTAATAGCTTAATAATTGAATCAGTTCATCTGGGAGGTAATCCGAGGTTAACTGATCACATCACGTTCAAGTCCATGGCATGCACAGTGTGTATTGAGTTTATTTAAAAATATTTGAAAATGGGGCTGCCCTCAGTTGCCCATGCACTGTGTATAGTTTATAGCCTATTTCAGCCTTGTATGTGGAAAAAAAGATAACTGGACAACAGAGTTCTTCTGCTTTGTTCCTCTCACTGCATTTAAATGAAATGAGCACCAAGCCCATCCCAGAGGACCCTGCATAATATATTTAAAATTTATATTTCTATGGAAAATCCATGTGTCTTTCTTCAATAGCTTCTAATTCATCCGACCCAGTGTCTCCAAATTATTTGTTCACACAAAATTCCTCAGATTTAGCCTCTTAATTTTCCTCTCAAAGTGCATCAGATTCATGCATTTCACTTTAAAAAGGTAAAAACAAATCTCCCATAGTCAAGGATTCCACTCTAATTAGGCAGAATTAAAAGTTAATTGATGCCATTCAAAGACCCATATTTAATTTTAAAGACAGAAAGATGGGCAAGACAACTGAGGACAATTTTACTGGAACAAAAATATTAATACAAATCATGCACATCTATGAAAGCACACATGCAGTGAATAAGGGAAAGCACGCCTGCGGTTGTGCGTTTGTGCTTGTGCACATTCGTTTGTGTGTACAGGCATGTGTAAGTGTGGGTATGAAGCGCTGTTGGTGCTTGTATGTTTGTGTGAGTGTTTCCTGTGTTCCCTGAGCGTGAGTCCAGATGCCCCACATGTGTGTTAGGGGCACAGAGCTTCATGTGGCTTTTGGTTTTTCGGGCCTGTGATGATGAAGATGAGAGAGACACTCCCTCCTTCCATCTTTCTTGAAGCAAAACAGACAGTGTCGTCCCACAGCTCCCCAAGACACCAGACGAGAGGATTTAGGAGAATGCTTGATAAAAGGCCCCAGATCACAGAAAACAAATGATAAAAGGCTGATTGTCCCACGAGAGATTAGAGATGTTCTTGATAGAAAAACAATGAATGACTGTATGGCAGCAAGAGGAGATTAAAAGACAGTGCTGTGTGTGACCGGAACTCTTTGCATATAAACATAGTCCACAAATGTCCCTGCAGCGGGGGGTCCATGTAATGGTGCAAATTATTCATCCAAATGCCAGGTGATCACATCTGGAAACAAGCCCGCTTCAGAACAACAAGCTGCCTTTCTGAAGGAACCCACAATCATCATTTAGGATCTAAAGGTTTCATAACACATACAGAATCCATGCCCCTTTGTGTGAACTTAGTGCCAGGAGTTAGCGATTACAGAAGGATCCCCTGGTGTTTCAAAGATCTTTCGTTTTCATAACCATCCTGACCCATGTAACAGGCGGGGTCAATGCACATTGGAAGAATGTTTAATGAATAACATCAGTGTCATAGGAAGAAAAGCTCTTTGTCTCCCACTGTCTTTTGTATAGTTCAAACATATCCCTAAGTTTAACTTCTAATATAATAAAATCAACATGTAACATTGTCCATTTGTATATCACGTGGCCTCCATACATGTCACCTGACAAGAATTCGGTTGCATTTCTTCGTAATGTTTACGAGGGAGATTTAAAGTGGTGGTTCAACACAGCAGCTGGTAGAGGAGCCCTAAATGCCCCTAATTTTATTGTGTGCCATAAAATGCAGTTAAAGTTAAACTCAAATGAAACCAAATGACATAACTGCCTCAAAAATGCTGGGAAGACTGAATCGGTTACTGCTCAAGTGTTTACAACCCAGTATTTCCAGTAAACAGGAATACATCTGTAAAGACTGATAATAATTTAAAATAAACTGCTCCCAGCTATCTCCAACTGTATAACTTTGTTAAGAATTCTCCAAAAACAAAAAAAACGTTAAAAAAATATGGTTGCTCTCACGTGATTGGAAAACATTATCACTCGTGTTATTAGGGGGGGACCTGACCAGTGTTGTTGCTCAGCCGGGATTAATGGGTTTGAAGTCACTTTCATCTCCAAACACAGTTATTTTGACACGTGCATCTGTTTTTGAGAGGAGGTCTCAGGGTCACTGTAACCATTACTTTGTAGCCATCTTTGTTGAGTCCAGTCACCATGGTTACAGTTGTATTTTCATCTGTATCAAGGTTAGTGGAAAAGGCACTGTTTACTGGTCCAAACACATACTGTCTAACTCTCAGTATAGATTGTAGCTTATTAGCAATAAAACATTTTCATGTTCATGATTATTATGACACACTCTGAGGCTACTTTCTATAACATTTTAATCTTTTGAAAATAAAAAAATATTTTTCACAAAATCTACATTTGTTGACAAGTGACTGAAACTCAATATAAACTGAAACTCATCTGCAAAAAGGCTATCCCCTTGAAGCTGCCTGACTTGATAACGGACACACATATGAATATAAGGTAACAAAAAAGCATGAGATTTTTCCCCTTAAAGGTAAGAAAGAAAGGAGTAACAAAAAAAACACAAACACAAAAAACATAATGCCTCATCTTGTTCCTGAGTGGTCAAAATACAGAAGGATAGCTGCAGTTTTCTATTCAAAGGATGAAATATTTCACTATCTAGCCAGATTCTCAGACATGTCAGTGATGACATGAGAAAATGACCCAGTTTAAATTTTTTGGTCTCAGTCTGGGATGAGGTGCTGCAGATGAACAGTGACCCCTCCTGGCTAAAAGCTCAAGCTCCCTCCCCCTCCCCAACCCCCAAACCCCACCCCCCCAAACCCACCTTCACTGAAGGCCTACCATGTGTTCTCCGGACAGATAAGTACACTTCTTGTGAGCTTATTGAGAACAGCGATTTCAAAGTGTGTCCAGATTTAACCAAGGTGTGTTGAAAACCGAAAGAGAAAGCTTTTCAAGTGGCAAGCTGGGTATCCTATTTATGTTTAAGGTGAGCCATGTATGGGCGGGAAGTTGACACGCACAAAAATGCATAGTAAAGGACAGTTAAATCGCCCTTTCGTCACCAAATCCAACCTGAAGAATTTTGAAAAAGCCTATACCTATATTCCTTCACACAGATAAACAGAAATTAAGTTCAACCTAACCCAAGAGTTTTCCGAGCTAGTGTTAAACCTGTGATCTGTCTGCAGCTTTGCCCCTCCAGATATCCATCCATCCGCACTAACACTTGCCTGGCCGTCCCCCTGTCTTTCCTCATGACATCATCCCTTGAAACTCTGGATCCCATTACCAGACCCCGATCCTCTCCCCCGAGGAGTCTGAGATGTCTCTGCGTCTCTCCACGCTCAGCTGATAATACCACCATGTTGTTTACTTAATCAACAGGCGTCATCCCTCCCCAGGTAGTCACTTTGACCCATGACCCCTTTAAAGGTTTAGGAAGCAAAGAAAACAAAGAAAAGGCTTGTTAAGTAGTGCATTACTCACAGTGGTGTCCTGCCCTGCTCCTTGGTATTGGTGGAACCCTATACATACTGTATGGGACGCAATCAGAATGAGTCGGTGCTCTTTTTGGATAGGTCAACCATACAGAGATTGGAGCCCTTACGAGAGGTTTTTCATTGCAGCTATCATTATGAGAAACCGCACTGGCACTGCACTGCAGCATTACAAACCAAGGTGTAATGTAAACAGTTTGGTAGATTCCAGCTCTTTTGCTCTCCCCTCCACCCTCAGAATACACGCAACATCTGTGTGTTGAGCTTACGAGATCCTCCATAAAATGCCTGCTAGCAGTTCCTCTGTCTGGCTTGACCAAAAGCTTCAGAGAGTTTATTGACATCCTGCCAGAAGAGAGAATAAAGGGCTCAGCAGCTCCAGTCTCCGCGTGGAGGCAGGCAGACTACAGAGCGCCTCTAGTCACAGTTTACGAGTAATCTTCCACAGCTGAAATGATGGTGAGCTCACAATCTAAAGGAACGATGCCGATTGCTTTTCTGTTTGCGTGGCTTTGTTAAAGACTCATGTCAAAAGCACAAAAGCTGCACTCCCAAGTCCTACGATTTCAGAACTCAGGTATGGAGATACTGATAACTGGAAATGCATGGATATAGACCACAAATGACTATTAATGAAAACTATTTGTATATAAGTTCATGAAAAAACTGAAATCCTAATGAAATATGCTATGAAATATAATTCAGGCAGCCTTTGTTGACTGGTTGCTGTTTCTCCATCTTTGGCTCACTGGTGTCTACACTTTGTGCTAAATGCTGCTGAATCATAAACATATGTCAAAAAACAAAAAGTCCCTTTGCCTAAATTATTGTCCCTGTCAAACTATCGAGCCAGTTCCATGCCATCTTCTCACGTAAGAATATTAATCCAGATTCTCTTTAGAAAGAGTCTTTTATTAAGGCCTATCCACACGGGAAATGATGGCTGGAGGCATTTTAGCTTTAGTCAGACATTAAAAAAAACCATTTTATTTTCCTGTCCTACACAACAAAAATCTAAACTATGGTTTATTCTTGTGATGTTAATGATGATTATAATGTACCATGCCAATTTTCTTCAACCCATTCCCTACAAAATGTGTAATTATTGGTGGGCTTTGCCACTCATGATCTAATGATTACATAAATACTTGATATTCGTCATTGTTGGACCGCTTCACTGATCAAGAGAACCACGCAAAGTGAACCAAGCTTTACATTTTGGTCAAGATTTCTGTCTGCTGTTGTGTCATCAAGCCAGTGATTTCTGTGCTACAGACTAGACTACATATTGCACCATGTTGCCTTGACTCCGCTGTGCTCATACAGGGGCAAGGATCGCATAAGACAAAAGCTTCGCAAGTGACTTGACGAATGTCTGACAGAACAGTTAGACTTTCTTTTTAAAATCAACTGCATAAACTAGTGCCAAAAAAAAGAAGCATCACAGAAAATATGTTGATGATCCAAGGGATGAGCAAAACTCCCTGACCCACCATGGCATTGTTTTGATGCCAGTTCTTTACAAGAAAACTGTCCAGCCACCAGTTGGACTTTTCCCATATTTGCATAAAGTTGAAAATGTTCAACTCTCGACCTCTGCTGTTTTTTGCATCACTGTTCAGCTTTGCAGCAGATCCCACAAGGCCTTGAGAAGCAATTCACTCATGTCCCACAGAAAAGGATTGAGCATTGTGGTCTTTACTGTTATGTGTGTTGCCACCAGAGCCTTATTCTTACACTTACACGTCTATGATCTTCAATTCCTGCATATCTAAATGAACTGGGCTCTCAGCACTTTCTAAATACAGATCAACTTCACAGCAGCATTGTGTCAGACGGAGCACTGAAGCCGCTGACGCGCTGCTTTCACTACTCTGCCTGCAGACATGATGTCACTCTTTTAACTGATCATGGAATGAAGCTCCCAATCATATTTCCAGGAATCGCTGAAGTATTTGGTGAATTTGAATAGTGTCACTTGTAAGGTAAAACAATAATAGTATTTGTCCCTTCTTTAACCTGTGAGAAGTGGGGCAGTGGGTGAAGTGTCTGTGGGTCAGACATGGTGGGCCAGGCCTGGGACAAATTTCTAGGTGAATTTTTTCTTAACAGTCTGCGGTGACCTGGCACTGTGATTACAAACTCCTTACACAAGCCATTTATGAGCTTATAATGGTGGCCTCAGATATATTCCTTTGGGGTACGCACAGGCAAGCCAAATGAGGTCATGCTTTAAGGTAATGATCGGAGCCATTTCAGCCGACACCATTTCCGAATGGTGATTATTTCTATGCGATCACTTCATCTCTGCACTTAAAACATTAGTCTCACACCTCCATTATATTGACAGTGGGCTGAGCAGCACGTTTCTAAGTTGCATCACCACTGCAAACAAAGCCACAACTGAGAAATGAATATGAAAAATAGAAAAAGTCGAAGATAATGGCAGGAGAAACCTTGATGGAAAGCAACACCAGGTATCTGGAGAGCACACAACGACCAGACCACGGTGATGTAATGTATTCCTGGGTGTGTGCGTGGGTGTATGTGTGCATGAATCCCCACCTGCTACACCCACACCTCTGAGCTGTCTCTCCAACAGTCAATAAAATGGCCCAGCCTGAGAACCAGAGGTCCTGCCGCAACAAACGTGGGAAGAGAAGGAAGTGCTGAGTCGACACACTGCTGTATTGTTTCAGTGGAGAAATGTGACGAGCAGAGAGATTTGTCGTGCTGAACCGGAGTTTGGGGGCCTGTTTTTAATGAGCGGAAAGCCAAGCCTGGGAGCTGAATTTGCATGGGACGCTTGGAAAACTAATCATGGAGCCCAGCGTGCTCTGGAAAAGACAGAATCCCCCTGTGCTGTCCGTGGTCGGCAGAGGCTCAGATTCCAAAAGATTAGCCACTTTCAACACATGTATGAAGGAAGAAATTGTGACAGGACTCCATTTGGCGGAGTCAATTCGTCATCTTGCTTTTAGGAAACATCCTCTAGGCTATTTTATCATCTACGTTATTGCTATCAGCACCTTCCACTTAGGTTTGTTCACCATGTGTTGAATTAAGTATGAGGTCACTCTTTAGGCAGACAGATTGTGTCAGAAGCAAAGACTGTTAACGGGGTAGACTGGTTAATGGTGTGGAATTGAGCTGATGTCATTACTTCATGTTTTTTCTCCTGCTGCTTTTTGCGAGACATAGAAAATAAGAAAATTACAGGCTGTTAATCTCATTATCACATTAGTATCACGGAGCCACATGTGGAGATAAGCAGCCACTGTTACTCACACCAGATTTAAACCAGATAACAGTCTCACTCTTATGTCACTGCTATACCTTTTTGCCACAATTGGAAGTGGTGATGTGTATGATTGGCCCAAATGGAGAGTGCACATTTGAAGGGGATGACAAACCCATAAAGATGCACATACGCAATCTTCTTTTAATGGCTCATATTATTCACCAAATTATTTATAATGCATGCTAACCTTTAATGGCAAACTATGTTCTGTGACAGTGGGCAGATGGTAAACTACACACCAAATTATTTAACTGGTCTGGAGAGTGAGATGTGGAAAAATAAATGGACCATTTCCAGATCTTGAGGCTTTGGAAATTGCACAAGTCTGGAAAATGTATCAAGAAAATGCTGCTATCCTTTGCTGACATGCAGCATTTTATGTTGTTTTATATCTGCTGTCATTTCCCATAATCGAATATTTCCTGTTGTGGTGAAAGACCCTGTTTAGTTTCCTGTAATACCAGGAACATGCTGTGCTAAAAAAAAGGGATGAAGTCAATCGGTGAATCCAGTTAAGACATTTTTGTTGTTTTTCTTTATCTTTATCATTATAACTGAACAAAGACCTATTGTAATAACATGATTGAACCAGTTGTTATACTGCAGGTTGAGCTTTGTTGAAGAGTTGAGAGAAATTGATTCCTATTACAGTACTCATGTGATATGATTATTTTTCCCAATTTGGAATCCTTGAACAGGGTATATTTGTCCCCTTTGAGCCTCTGAAGAAGCCAATTCTAGACCTAAGAGCATCAAATCAGCATGGCCAACTATATCGAAAGTCAATCTCACCCCGAGGTCCATTAAGTAGCTGTTTTTTTATAAAGCTGCTTTGAAAGCAGTGTTTGTAATATTGGCATAATGGTGGGGGGGGAGAAATTGAAACTATTTAGCAATATTTATCCTTTCTGTATAAAATTCTATTTGTGCGACCAACCATCATTCCTATCCGAGTATGCAATTTCGTGAGCACACTTGAGATGTTTGTAGGTCATGCAGTCGTACAATGCTTCGTGCATCCTGTTTGTGTCTAAGGCTGTTGAACTGAATCTGTTTAGTCTGAAAAACTCAAAATTCCACGCTGGGAAATAGTTTTTTACAAGTCACTTTTAAAAATAGCTTGCTAAATTTTCTTTCTTTATTTTTTTTTTGTCTTATTAAAACTGAGTTTCCTCATGCATTTTATTTTGCTTTCCTGTGGTGATTTTATTCCCTTGGTGTTGATAGTTTTGTCACCTTGCTTCCCAGGAGACATGTTAATTTGTCTCCAGTGAAAACATTATTTCACTCTGGAAATGCTGGAGTGCACTGACTGCGGCACTTTTTATACCAAGAATAATGTTGTCTTGGGTCTCCCATGGAAGAAAAAGTTCTGTTTTGCAATCGGGAGTGTAATGACATTAAACGCGTCACTACCTATTTGGAGTCAAAGCCTTATTATCACTGTCCTCTTGAGCGGCTTTGGAAGTAATTGTGGTTAAAGTTACTGTTTCCTCGAGCCCATCAAGGTTCATCTAGCATTTACACGGTGCTCGGAATAAAAAGGCTTGGCTCATTTGCAAGTACATGTGCTGAAATACATTGAAACGCACACAGATCTCAACAAAAATATTGAGGTAAGAGTTTTAAAGCTGCAGTCAAGTCAAGTCGAGACCACAGTGAAGGACAATGAAAATATTTTTCCATTAAATTAAGTCATGCCTGCTCGGGAAATGCCTGCTCTCTGTCTGGAGCAGGTATTTCAGTCTCTTGTTTGAATTTTTGCAAAATAATTACATCAGCCCAGACGTGTCATAACTCTTCTTTGTACTGACAGGGATGGCAGTGCGCAAATTCAGGACAAGAGGATATCCTTGGACTTGGTGTGCATCTGCTCAACAGCTCAAAGCTGGAGCTAAATGGATGATTAAGTGTGTTACTGTGGACTTGGCATAGTCTCTCAGTAACAACAGGGCAGATTATTACCTATTTAAAGAAATGAGAGCTACGTACATCAGTACTGAACATTCTTCTTGTGATTTCACTGCCCTACTTTCTGTGTGTACAAATACATTCCTCATCCTTCCCACATTAAAAGGTGGAGCTTGTTGTCAAAATCACCTTTTGTAAGAATTAGTGATTAACGCCTCACAACCTGCTACAGACTGTCAGTACTGTGTGTGTATGCTGAAAAAACCCTCAGTAAACTAGGATGTTAAAAAAATGTTAACTGCCAGTTTGAAAAGTGATTTTGAAAACAAGCTTTCTACAGGATTGCTGACTCCATCTTTCTTTTTTTTTTTTTTTTGCATTTGTATGCTTAATTGATAGTGTAGAGACAGAGTTGAAATGGGGCAGAGAGGGGAGTGACATGCAGAGAACGACCGCGGGCTGGAATCGAACCCGGGTCCGCTGCTGGCCGAGGCCCATGGGGGGGACGCCCTACCAACTGAGCTAAGGGCGCCCCCGCTGACTCCATCTTTACGACATACAGAGAAGGGATGGTCTAAGAACTATCCCTTTTTGCAAGCCATACTCCTTGAAAGCATAGGATTATGGCACGAGATCTCACAGGACAGTAAACCGGAACATTTCCCATTTCTGTTTCTGCTCCTTTGCTGTTCTGCGTTATTAGGGCCCACCTCAGCCCTCCGGGGACCCAAGGTCTACTGCCTTTCATAGCGCTTCAGCGCTCAAGTGGCATAACGACTTGGCCAGGAAGGAACGCTCACCTGGGTGTTCCGCCACAGAAGCGAGCGCTGACAGTAAGATTACTGCAGATGCCGCAAAAGCATTGGCCCCTGAGAGCTGTGAACAACAAACCTTCTGTAGTATACGCTGAAATCATATTGGGCCGAGCATCTCTCAAGAGGTTTGTAAAAGTAAATACAGGAAGTGTAAAAGTCATATTGTTGACTTTTAACGAGATCCTGGCATAGATGATAAACACTTATGTTTGAGAGGCATGGAGAATGATCGTTGGACTGTTTTACAAGAGGATAGACAAATAATGTTTTGCCCTTGACACTGATGAAATCACAGCCAGTGAGAACACACTGAAGTGAAACTGTTCCGATCAGTTTCTTGGCCCTTTGCTCATCAGAACCCATGTTTTACAATTACGGCTAGTCAGTGGGCGGAGAAGTTGACAGTCCTGCTCACTGGGGACATGACATACATTAGACCCCCCAGGAAGCCCCCCACAGCCCAACACACACATCCCCCCTCCCTTTCCGAGCTATATCCTCCATGACCAGTCCACCAGCATGTGTGGACTGTGGTTTAAAGTGGAAAAAATGGCTCTAAATTAGAGAACCACAAATAAATCACAAGCAGGCTATAGTTCTGTCCCAACAATCACGAGTGTGCACGTGCAGGCCCTCGTATGCATACACACCTGTCCAACAGAGCCCTCTGGTTTATGTTCTCATTGATGCGTGCCGCTAGATAGGCTAGAGAAAGACGAGAGAAATAGTTGAGGGGAGCGAGGCTCACCAATTAAGCAATTACAAGCTTTGGGGCCCACATTTTCCATGACTTTATCTCTGCAGCTTCTGGAGTTCACCATGGAGGCTCCGCAGCGTCTCCTGGAAAGAGGCCTGAGACAGGGAGATGGTGGTTTCTGATATACAGATGGATGTCCATCCCCCATCACCCTGGGGTTCGGTCCGGGCGTCCATCATTCATTGGTTAAGGTCTAGACGACATACTGTAAAGGCTCCCACCATGCCGAGCATGAAATGGTGCTCGATCTATCTTTATTGTCTTTTCTAGCCTTATGTTTCTCTCCAATACATCCTCCACTGTACCTTTTCTTTTTTTCACATCCTTTTATTTATTCTAGCATTCTGTCAGTGCAGTGGTGATTTACTGTCTCTGTGGAAGTTAACTCTCGAAGAAAAGTTGTCTGAAAACTCGGCCCTTCACCTGGATGGAAAAAAGGCTGGGTTTTAAGGTTGGGGCAAGTTGGAATACAGCCTGTCTGGGCAGAGTTATGTAAGACTTGGCATGACAGGCTCTCACAGATCCTGCCTGTTCTCCACAGGTCGCGGCCCGCATGGCATTGAGCTTAACCCAACTATATTTAATGCCAGACTCTGCAGAAAAAGGAAGATCGTGTCTGCTGTTGCTCACTTCTGCTTGATGCTTTCTGCATATGCTGGCTCCCCCAGCATGGAAGGAACGGCTGTAAAATCTATTTAGGTCGGAGCTATTACGTTTCAACCCCTTGTTCCCTGTCAGCAGTTTAGGGGGTTCAGAATGCCTTCACTCCATTCGTCTCAATCCAGTAAATGTTTCTGCCTTATGCATGCTGCATAGTTTACAGGAAACAAGGAGGACAGACCTTACGATGATACAACACAGAATAGAGAATGTGGAAACTTTTTTTCCTTCTAACTTTGGAATATCTGAGGAGGTTAGCTCAGCATGCGTGTTCTTTTTCAGTAACACTTTCCTGACATCCGTCTCCAGTTACTCACATCCACACCGTCTGTTAGTCACTACTGCGCAGCTCAACTCAAGAAATCCTGGGTGAAATACAATTGATGGGATATGAAAACCTTTAGGGAATAGCGCAGTATTTCCGTCAATATGCTCATTCACTTCCTTGCAGAGAGTTTGATTAGAAGACTGACGACTGACCACTTAAAGGTTTTGTGGTAAATATGCAGCTAAAGCTAGCAGCTGGTTAGCTTAGCTTAACATAAAAAACTGGAAACCAGGGGAAATAGCCAATAACCCTGAATCTCGTATCACATAACACCTATCTCTTTTACTAAATGTTTACAAAAACAGAAGTGTAAAAAAACAACTGTCTTTTTTTTATTAGGGTTTTGTGCTAGACAAGGTCTTGGCCGGGAGCAACTACTTCCTTCAGTTCCCACTAGTTGCCTGGCAAACTCATGCTGACAACAATATGGCCAATAAAGTACGCTGTGTTTATATGATATTGTTAAGTCCTAAAATTAGGAACAGGGAGCTGGAAAAAACTTTTATCAGCCTCCTTGCCTCCAGGAGTTGGACATATCAGGAATTTCTGATAATGACAATAGAGAATCAGCTAATTTGGCAGGAGCTATACACTGTTGTTTTTATATGAAAACCACGAATTTTAGATATCTATGTCCGGTTTATGTACGGAATAAACAAAAACTAATAAATAGACTATAAGTAAGGTTTAGAGCTGTTAGTGGAATTTTGCCACCATAGGACAGAACCAGGCTCCTTGTTGCCCCCATTTCAATTTTGACACTTAACTACTACGGAAAAAAGAAAATCATAAAATATAACAAAGCTTCCTTTGGCCGTTTCTCTGAAAAATTAGTTACATTTACAAATAAATATAAATCAAGACTGCTAAGATTAGTGTCTATGCTGCCAAAATGAGAAAATGTATTATTGAAATCATTACCGGTTCCATTAAGGCTGCAAAAGGACAGCATGGAATTTCGCCTTGAGATTATATCAATTGAATTCTCCTTTTAAGCTGTTTGATCATCCAAATTACACCTGAATGTTTACACACATATAGGATACTAACCATAACTGTATTTATGATATGGACTTATGACTAGCTGGATAACACATTACTGAATGCCAGTGCTGAGTGGACACTGGCAATATGAACACACGGAACTACATCCACGCTTATTAATGGTAATGGAGTGGCAACATTTTACACCCGTAGGAGTTACCTTTGATTATCTCGATAGTTTACCCAGGGTGCCTCCATATATAACTCTGTCACTCACTAGTTGTAGTGGGTCTAATGAAAAATTAGTTACATTTACAAATAAATATAAAATGCGTCACGTTAAAAAAAATCTTTATCGTACATTGGCACGATAGAAGAATATTTTTATGGATACATTGTGCCCAAGCACAGGACTGCAATGATTTCCATCTTACTTATTTATTAAAATATCCTTTGAATGTGATCTCATGTGTGTGTATTTATGTACAATGTGCGGTGAATCACTGTGCATGGGTGTGCTGGACTGGAAGTGTTTCAAGGTCTATAGGCAGCAAAACAAAACCAGTACTTGAGAAGAATTATGGCAGCAGATGAGCAAGCAGCCTCATGTGGACCTCAGATGTTTCAAAGCGGGCTGCTAGAAAAGAAAAAATCCAAAAAACAATAATTCAACAGACACTGCAGCAATGCAGGCAAGGGGAACAACAGGACTGACAGTTGAGTGGGTGAGGACTTCAGCAGACAGGTCACCTCAGATGTGGAGGATGAGGGGCACAGAGAGGTCAGAGCTCTATCGTAACCCTGGGACCATCCACCCTGGGAATAGAAAGATAGATTGTCTTAATTTAAGAACTGGCTCTTCCTGTCGACGCAACAGCCCTCAAGATTGAGAGTCTGAGCACAGCATGGAACTGGCTAACAAGCCAACATGTAATCACCATGACAATGGTGGCATTGCTAAGTTGATGTCCAGATCTAGGATAAGATCCACATATGTTTTGTTCATGCTCTGAAGGTAAAGACAGATCATAAAGCTCCCTAAAAGATTAAAAATCAAGAAGGATGGTGTGTCAATCAGTTACATTGAGCCTCAGCTTCACAGAAGACTCTAACATGAGTCCACACAAACCTTGATCCACATTCAAAGGACATAATGTATTTTTTATGCATCAAAGTCTGAGAAGAGACAGCCAACTGTTTTTTTTTAAACACACAGGTTTTAGGAGAGTTAGATGAGGAGGTATATATCACTATATATCTGTCTACAGTAAATCCAGCAGATTAGTTAAGCATAAAGACAAGAAGCAGGGGGTAAACACAGCCAGTCCGCCTCTGTCCAAAGGTTAAGCTTCACTTTCTAAAGCTCACTGGTTTACACCCTAGGTTAACACAGAATCTCAGCTGGTGTCCAGGCAAACCATGGCGACAACAGGGCTCCAGGAAGTCACTGCTTCCAGCCAAGGAAGGATATGATCCTGCACATGCCCCCCTGTAACGTAGGTTACAGGGTTTGACCCCACTTCCATTCTTTGCACTAAGCTAACCACCTCCTGGCTCCAGGCCGCATTTTTAACAGACAGTTATGACATAAATCATCTGATCTTATTCTTGAAAAAGCTCTGCAAAAATGTGTTAGTGCAAACTGCAGGTTTTGTATTTATGTTCATCTGTAATTAAAGCTCCTTGGAAGCAGACTGGCAGGGACTTCAATAGCAACGGGTTGCCTGTATTTATTTTACACACTATTTACAAGCAGAAGTCATAAAAAGTTTATGGAATGAACAACATGACATTTATACAGCACACAAATCATCGTCCTATGTATAGAGTGTCTCCTGTAGGTAATAGAGGCGTGTCACTAACAAAACAGTGATTCAAAGGTTCTTGTTATGACTGCAGCTAGAACAGACCATTAGCTCCTGTTTGGTTTCCATACTGTATGTCGTCCTGACAGACATTCCTGTTCTGACTGTCTGCCTTATAGCAAGAGCTCGTCTCCAAACAGCACAGTCAAATGTAAAAATGAAGAGATTAGTGGGTGTGCTTCCCTGAGGTGATGAGCTGTCAGCGGCCTGGGTGGAGTGCTCATTCAATCATACAAACAATACCGTACTCACAGATGCTCTCTGTAGCCAAAGTAAAGAAAATGTTTTCACAAGGCAGCAGCACACCTTAAAAGAACAAAAATAATGATTGTCTCAGATTTGGGGCATTTCTTTAAGACTGTTTGTATTTTAACATCTAGGATTCCCACATGCAACCATTAAAAAAACAGCACTGTGGTTTTTCTACCGCATTTATTCATCACATTGCCTTATCAGGAAAACCCTTAGGGCATAATGAAAGAGCAAATTTGGCACCTAAGATTAGTGTCTATGCTGCCAAAATGAGAAAATGTATTATTGAAATCATTACCGGTTCCATTAAGGCTGCAAAAGGACAGCATGGAATTTCGCCTTGAGATTATATCAATTGAATTCTCCTTTAAGCAGTTTGATCATCCAAATTACACCTGAATGTTTACACACATATAGGATACTAACCATAACTGTATTTATGATATGGACTTATGACTAGCTGGATAACACATTACTGAATGCCAGTGCTGAGTGGACACTGGCAATATGAACACACGGAACTACATCCACGCTTATTAATGGTAATGGAGTGGCAACATTTTACACCCGCAGGAGTTACCTTTGATTATCTCGATAGTTTACCCAGGGTGCCTCCATATATAACTCTGTCACTCACTAGTTGTAGTGGGTCGAAAGTGGCCCGCTGCCCAGTAAAATGGAAGGAGGTTGAGTTTTATACCATATGCCCTCCTGCAAAACTCCTTAAACTGTGACAGGAAATATTTATACAACAAGTTCGGCTCTGTTGAAATCATAGGACAGATGGGACCAGACAGAGCTGTGGACAGACAGAAAGAAATTTGGAGAATGTGTTGCTCAACTTAGTCTGCAAAAATATAGTTATTTTTATTAAACCTATTTAATAGACATTATCAGACTTTGTCCTATAAAAAACTATGCCTCTCATGTTTCCTGTTACTCTCTCCTGTCGCAAGGAGTATGCAGAAGCACCAACACTGGAGTTAGTGAGTACTCGTACAGCGATTAGTATTTTTCCATAAAGTCCTTTTGAAAAAGCAAACGTATCCCAAACCCTTGATCTCTCAGGATGCAAGTAGAAGCAAGTATTTTTGGCTGCTGAATGCCACTTTCAAAACTACATATCCCAGTTTGTAATGCAGGCTTTTGGTTATAAATGTGTAGCCTACTCTAACTACTATGATATTTTTTCAGACTATTGAAACCTCCAGAGCTTCGAAAGAGATGACACAACGGTAAGCACTGGCTGATTTGTTTTCCCTGTGAAGTGGAGTGGTCTTGATGGGCTTGATGGGTACAATTAATGGAGTACCTATATATCATTTTCTGCATAATTGTCCACTTTCCGTTCTAAGAATCAAATGCCAAGCCAGACAAATCCAGAAGATTTTCTTTGTCAAACATGATTTATCACTGAGAGGAAATATAGCCCACTTGTACTCCTCCAAGGAGGTCAGGGGTCAGGAGCTGAACACCACCTCTGGAGCTGGTAGAAAGGAGTTGTGTCCCAATTCTTTACTTCTCTAGGATTTATGATGGATGGATGGATGGATGAATGGATGAATGGATGGATGGATACTTTATTCATCCATACAGGGAAATGTAGGCAATATTGTCCCTCAACAAAATTAACAAAATATATTTTCACTTGTATACTTAATGTAACACATTTGACTTATATATAGTATTGAAATGGTGGATGGCTAGAGTATAGCTCATATCTTATTCTGCAGTACACTCCATCTCAACTGTGACTAGAGAATTCCCAGCAGCGTTCATGGCCACTTAAGTGTTCATTATCATCTGGCCATACGTCATTGGAATAACAGAGCCGTCGCGTTTATTTTCTCGGGCTCCCTCCATTCATCAGTCCCGTGATTCCTGCTACTGCATGAGCCCCTCGCGTCACATGTGTTCAACTCAGCACGCTTGTTTCCTCTGAGCTGAGTAATCAAAGCAGTCGATCACACAAATCCAGACGATTCCGACAGTGTTTGGGTCGCAATCAGACTGCAGGAACTCCGGCTCTTGCTGTGGTTTAGACAAATAATAATCCCAGTCAGTCAGATATGTCTGTGCAAACACACATGTGCTGCTTTGAGAAGTCTCCATCTGCCTTACACACACATTAACAGTCTTGCTTCGATTTCCCCTCGTAATTTTTGTTTCTCTAACTCTCTCTGTCGTATGGGCACTCCGCATGCATACAGTAGGCCACAACACATTTGCACGTACACATATGGTGGTAGCAGCAGAAGGGGAGCACCTATTCCCACCTGTTTCTGATTACTCTAATTGGCCAATGAGGTTGAGGAAATGTGTGACAGCTGAATCTAGGCTAGCAAAATTGACCCTGGTGAAAAATGAGTAGAAAACTAGGCAATCGCCAATGTGAGAGATGCCGTACCAGCATTTGGAGTCAGGTGTTTGCTCTGTTTGTGTGTGTGTGTGTGTGTGTGTGGCGATTTGGCGAAGATCGGTTAGTCTAGTCAGTCTACTACTGTGAATCATTAATTCTCTCACTATCTCTTTAGCCCCCCCCCCCCCCACCCCCACACACACACACACACACACACACTCACAAACACACACAGAACCCCAGAGGTCTGGCTGATTTGACCAAGTGCTGCCAAGTGTGATGCGATGCTGGCTAAATGGAGCACAGAGGTGATGAGTCAAGTAACCATCACGCGCCAGGCAGAATCGATCAATCACACTCCAAGAGCTGGTACCGTTGAAGCCTTTCCCAATGAAGCCCTTTCAACACAATTAAAAACAGCTTCAATGGAGTCAATGTGCTCAGTCATTCCCACATAAGGAAATATACAGTGAGGCTATAGAAGCTGCTGTGAAATCCGTGAGGAAGGGAAATGACGAGTGTTGGAGAAAGCCAAAGAGCTTTGTGGTATTCAGACCTGATCCAAGACCCTCATACAATGTTAGACAGTCCTGCATGGCAACCTACCGGGAACTTGGACATTGGAGGTGGACTCATGAATCACTGTGCTGAATTTTGTGAATGGGTCTATGTGACTGAAATGTCGAAGTTTTAGGAGACGGACCATGCTACGGTGTGTGTCATTCTTGGTATTATGTCTCATTGGGCTTGTAGCAGCTCATTCCCAATATAAACCAGACACAAGAACTGCTGACACACCAAGACACTGCAGTGAGTCACATAAGCGGATGCACACGCAGACACTTATCACGCAAACACATGATCTTTGTTGGTGACAATGGATGGCACCAGACTCCTCAAGTTTGCAATCATCTCTACCTGAGCTCATTCCATAGTGATGAGATCATTGGTGGTTTCCACCGAGGAGGATGACTGAGTGGGCCCTGAGCGGCTCGGCTTTGTTCTAACGGAGTCCCCCTCTGACTGGGATAGATTTGTCTGTCTGGGCCGGCCTCTGCAGGGTCACCTGGGGGTTGTGTAAATACACATGCAACTCTGGGTGGGATGGAAGCTCAAAGGGATTTTTCCATTACTTGCACCGGTAAATGGAGCGTGCCTTGCCAAACGAAACGCATCATCCCTCTACCCAATCGCGAGCCGTTTTGGTAGAATCACTAGGGAGTTGGAGGTTTTCCCTCCGAATCATATTTGTTTTTGATGCGAGCAACCCCCTGATTTCTGTCTCGACACCAACAGCATTGGGTTACTTCCATATGATGTGGCTGTTTGTTGTGATGGTGATTCTTTCCTAGTGATGTCATCTGGAGCAATTTGTAACTCTGATTTTGGAATAAGTATTTTACTGAGTACAGCATCAAACTTGCCAGAATCAGACCCTAACCGCATTATCTTATGATGATGACCTGCAGTAGAAATGTAAACTTTAGGGTCTTTAATATGTACTTCATCATTTTCAATATTATAATCTATCAATATATCATAATATATCTTTTTCATGAGCGTCAAAGGGTGTTTTATAAGAGACAGATTTCTCATGCGATACACTACATTTTGAAGAATCATCTGCAAAACCTACTGTCCATATGAAATACTTTTTTTTTAACGCACACACTCCATCTTGGCTTCTGTCACATTGAGTCCAACAGCAATATCGCCTCCCTAATGGCTCCCATCAGGAGATAAAACAAAATAAATAATTGTCTCCTTCGCTTTGTTTACCCCATCTGCAACTCTTTGGTGGCAGGCGAGTCGCCAATGCTATCCATCTGACAGCCACATTGACAGGAGTGAATGTTAAAGAATGTCATCAGATTCAATGGACCGGATTCATGAGTTTAGTTGTCGTTCTGTGCATGACCCAAACACAAGCTCTGGAAACTTCTGCCGAAATCTTCACATTTTTGTTATTTTTATTCTCAGGTTGCTCGTCTCAAGTTGAAGACAAAGTGGTGACAGAAAGATGTAGTTTAAAGACATAAATCTGTTTTTCTCTCTCCCCGTAAACCTTTTGGTGTCTCTGTCAACTTATCTTTAAGTCTTTAATACTTTTAATGCACTTAACTAAGCTCTCTGTCGGTTAAGGCCACTGCATAAGCCAGTTGTCCGACATAGTGAGTGCATGACATCATGATGTATGCCCCCAATGGATTGTCTTGCCTTTTTGCAGCCTGACCCATAACAAGACCCCTGGTTAGCAAAAGGTCATTGGTCATGACCTTAATGTGTTTGGTTTTATCCTGCACAAATACATAGTAACACCAGGGCCAGCGCACAGTCTGTAAAACGACTCCATCAAACTCTGCTGGACTCTATGAGGAGTGAACATCATCCTTGACATCTCGTCCTCCTTTCATGATAAGCACTTGTACAAAGAGGAAGCAGCAAGTTATTAATTCAATGAGCTTTATTGGCATGACTATTGTTGCAAACAGTATTGCAAAATCGAAGACATGTAAAATGTGCTGGCTAAAAGTGTGTTCTGTTTGTGATAGTATCAGTTTATAAGGCCTTGACAGCTCACATAAACTTTGAAACTGTTGTTATTATGATACCAAGCCTGCTACCTAGTGTTGGTGGGTGGGTACTGCAGGAAAAAAAAAAGTTTTTATAATGAGGAGTGCACATTATGGACACTGTATGGATTTGAGGGCTATATTTCTGGTTGAGTCTGAGTCTCCCTGTTATGTTCTTTATATGCCAGTCTGGTATGCCCCTTTTTCTGATGTTGCTTAAACTCTTGGATGTTTCTGCTATGCAGTAGCATTCAGAGTTTATGTAAGGTATATGTTAAAACAATAACATATGTGAGCACTGTGGGAACTAGCAAGGAGAATAAGCACAAGACTGTGGGGTCGCATATGGACCAAATTTGGGATACCCAAGCATATTTACAGTAGCATCATTGTGTCTAAAGATGGGGGTTCTAACCATCTTTGCTGTATCTCTGTAGCTTTTCTCACACTATGGTAAATCAACTTCACTGAATAATTCACTTTATTTTCAAGTAGGGAATTTTGGGACATCTTCTCACAAGTTGTAACCATTTATCACATCCAAATGGAGCCAAGTGTTAAAGGCCCAATTGTGAACAAGTTTATCTGAAGTACGCATTTGCTTTTAGTGTTACGACAACTCATGCCCTCAGCTTCATTCCATCTCTGCTTTTGCTTATGAACAAAAAGGCTTTAATGTCCCACGAGGGAAATGAGTTTGAATTAAACATCCAACACATACAAACACTGACATGCCATTAAAACATAAACCATTGAGACAGCATTTATTCATTTGTTCAAAATAAGGCGTAAGTGTAGAGTGAAGCTGACCTCCACAGAGTTCAAAGATCGTGTTTAAGTACAGAGCAAACCTGCAAGCCCTGATGGAATTACAGTCATTTGTTCACATTTAACTTTGGTAAAAAAATGTGTGGCATTGTATTTTGGGTAGTGGGGATTCACTAAAGGGTACAAATATTATCCACTGGACATAACTTGTTTATATTCCTTAATTCACCACATATGGATACTATAAAGAAAACATGTTTGTTGTACAATTTAAACCATGCTGTGGATTGAACATACTAGGCTAAACTCTTAGAAATAAAATTCATATTTGATGATACCTCAGCAACGTAAACCTGATTAGTCTCCAGGCGATGACTTACATGTGTGCTCCCTCTGCATACTTCTGCAGGTCGGCCTGCATTCCTTTGGCTCAGAGCTTCGTTACGTGGCAGAGGGGTAAGGGGAAGCCTTTTATCTCAATCCCAATGAATTTACAGGGCATTTTCCTCCCCTGTGCCATTGTTACCTCCTTAGTCAGTGAGGTCAAGGGCAAGGAAGGTAGAATATCAATATGAGTAAACAAACCAAAAAGTGAGCCATGTGCTGTCAAGCCCATTGGAGCCGTTGAACAAATCTTGCTTTAAGCAGTTTGACACGTCTGCATTTTGTGCCAAAATGGCAACAACAGGGGACACATGTGGAACTGACAAATAAATCCTACTAATTTGCTCGACTGCCAGCTGTATATGAGTTCTTTATCAAACGTTCTAGACCAGTCATCCCATGGAGAATGGTATGTTTTATAAGTACAGAAGCTATTTTATTTGTTTTTCTAATGTATAAAACCAAAATATATATGAGATATATATGAGAACATGAATGAGATTTGACAGATATGTTTCCAAAGATGGCAGTTTGACGTTCACATTTTGTCCAAAGATAATACATGCAAACAGGCCTCTATAAAAATGACAATCATTTGTCAGGAAATAGTAGCTGTTGAATAAGGGTACAATTGAAGTTGCATCCAGAGCACATCAATGTGCCTAAAAGCTAAAACTATGTGTCATTATCTCTGTTTATATGTTAGCCATAATACAATCTAATTAAACTACAATAAAAAAGCAGTGACTCCAAGAAGCAGGCAAATCAAGCTGTAGGTGGCGCTGCGTATAGAGTGAGATGGCACCTTGATAGTGATTCCCGGCCTGCAGCGATCACAGCCCTCGCCACAGTAGAAGCAGGAGTTCAGGCTGCGAAGAACATCTGAGTTGTATGTTCTTGTTGCTCTTCTCGCTGTGAGACAGGGAAAATAATCATGTGGTTAGAATGATATTGCCGTTTGTTTGTCCAAAAGAAAGCAAATTGTATTTCAGTTTCAGGTTTTTACATCAATGCATACTGCATTATGAAATTACAGAAGCAATACTCACTAGGTTCATAGTAGTCGTAAACGCGCACCACAGCATCCTGTACACGGGCCACTTTGTAAACTCTGACGATTGGAAGTCTGATGCAAACCTCCGACTTGGTAAGCTGCGAATGGGACCAGAATTGTGATTGATGACATGTACTTAAACACGAAATAGATCATTATGAATTAAAGAATCTAGAGGTGTGAGGGGAGAAGTCAGTGAGAAGTGCAAAAACTATTAAGCAAAATATTTTCTTTATAAATATCAAAGAACAAAAAAAACCTCTTCTCTGATAATAGAACCAGCAAGTGGCCACTTGGCATTAAAATATACTGTATTGCTTCATCTGTGGACCTGATATTATATTATATTATATTGATATTTCTAGACTGAACTCAAGCTTTTTTATGTAATAGATATATACATTTGACATAAAATATGAGTATTTTGTAATCGTACACCAGAATTATATAGACTTTGAAACTCATTTTGACAATGTGGGAAATAAAGAAAATAAAAATAATTGCATAAATGTCTCAAATTAAGACCGGGTTCTTTGGCTCCACCCATTAACCAATAAGATTGTGTCAGGTCGTTTTGGTTTCACAAAATGTTTGTACAGCTTAACCTACAACGTCAACTCGTCTTGCCTGGTCAAGAAATTATGTTGTGATGAAACACTTACCGAGTCTAGGTAGAGGATGATTTTCTCAGGCAGTATCTCCACCTGCTTGACAAACTCTGTGGGCGCATTGGCTCCAGGGGAGAGAGTGAACCCACTGAGCATGCTCACATCCATTATAGCCATGCCTGTACGAGATATCACCTGATTGTTCTTCAATCTGGAAAGGACAAAAGCAACAGGTCACATCGTCTGCGTCCCTTGTTTTACATAATAGTTTATACGTATGACAACACAGATTCTGATTCTGTCATAATTACAGGCATACTTTAAAACAAATGTTAGATAGAAAATGGACTTGACATTAAGGGTCTATCTGTATTTTAGTTCTTACCTGGTGCATATAGACAACAGCATGTGGCCGTGGTCCCTTTCCTCAGTAACATTCACATGTAAGGAGAAACCCTCCTTGTCTGTAGCGTGCTGGGGGTTCTGTGAAAAGGCTTTGCTCTCCAGGTTGTAAAAGACATTCATCTGGGAAGGATTCATGGCGGTGTTTAAAAAAAGGGACATAAAGATGATAAAGTACAAACGCCTGAAGGTCGCAACAAAAACAGTGTCTGCTGCTCTCCTTTCTATGAAGCAAAAATAAAATAAAGATCAAATCTCTCTCTCTCTCTTTCCTTGTTTGAACATCAAAGGGCACTGAATGACAATAGGTTGAAATCAGGATATGTTACAGAGAGTTTCTGGTGGAGAAGAGGAAAGGTTGTAATATTGAACATAGTGAAGAGTTTAACCTTCCATTCAGCCCCTCCTATTCTTCTGAGTGATATTATCAACAGGATGCACTAAACTAAAGACAGGACTTCAAGCTACAGTATGTGCTCCAGATGTTAATTGCCCGGAGTACATTGTCCTCATGTAATGTTTGCATTTAGCTGTTTCGGGTTTAGCATTTACAATACAACACATTGTGCCGGTTGAAGCTATGCCTCACGACTGCTGCGTTCAATTGACTGTGGTCATGCTCCAGTTGTCAAACGGTTCTTTATATTGAGCTGCACACATAGGAAGTATACAAACCTTCCTGCATTGTACGTTTAGAGTTGCAGGGTTACCTTTTCCTACTGTAACCCATGGACACGTATAGTAGAATTCATAGTAGCTAACAGTTAATACATTCAATAATTAGCTGAGACATGGAAGAACAGTAAAATTGTATAACTGTACCTGAAATATTGCAAATCCTTTTCCTTCCATGTATATATCTAGGTACAGATCTTTGTCTGCATTAACCTACGACACAAAAGCAGGAAAATAGATGAAGAAAAAACAGAAAAAGCACTGGATGACAGCAGTATAGTCACGTAGCAGAGTCACAGCATCATATAACATATCCAATCATATATAAATGACACAATAAGCATGGGATTCACCCCAGATCTATTACCTCCCAGCTCTGATACCTCTGGTAGGTGGTGGAGTTTATACGAATCAGTGCCCCAAAGGAAGAATTGTGGGCCGATATATCGAGCGTAAGGTCAATGGAGTTGGCACCACTGAAGGCAGCGTAGTAAGACAAAGCCTGGATGGCAACTACTGTGTCCTGAGGGAGAGAAATGGTACTAGGTCAAAATACAGGAATCCGGATTGTATGTTGTGGGATTCTTCTTTTTCAAATATGGATGCAATCCATTAACAAACTGAATATGTATATTTTATATTTCAAAAGGAAACAGGTCTATGTTGTATTTGCAGCTGCATAGTTAAATTTCAGTTTCAGGTGTGGTGTCACCTGTGTGGTTCTGTAGCCTCCTAGATGGTTCATCTGCTTGCTTAACCATTTCAAGAGTGCGAATGCTTCCACAAAGCTGAGGCGCTTAAAACGAGCCAGCAGCACATAGGAAGCCATCTCAATCATCGCTGAGCGTGTCTGCCAGCCATGTGAGTCCAGGCCAGCTGAGGATGTCCACATGGTGACTCCATCTATGGAGCAAAATCAAAGGCAAGAATTTTCAATATTTGTACACATACAACAGATTTACCGTGTTGCACAATTAAAAATTGTCTTTTGGAATGTACTCTGTGCTGAAACTTTGAAACAACTGACCAGATGGTGTTAGAAAACAGAAACTACCTACAAACTGCCCAATGAAAGACATCGGAACCACTTGTTGAAACCTTTTTTTAACGAGCAGCAGGTAAAACAATGATTAGTCTGTGTTTAGTAGTCACTATAGCAACATGTTTTTTCTAGTTCCATAATCACTGGTGGTAGAAAACTCCTGTTCGACCTCTCACATGTGGCGTGCAGCCCCTCTTTGCATCAATTATTTTAAACAGTTTTTAAAATAATTTTGGAACCTTTGTTTTTTTAGCCACACTCCTGAACATAACACAACACAACCTTAACATAATTACCTCTGATGTCAGCTCTCCTTCCTAGCTCATCCAGGGCATTGTCAGCCACAGGACTATTGGCCAGAGCTAGAGCGTAGGCCACCAGACACAGGCTGTAGTTACTGACCCCTCCACTGGACACTTTGTCCTCTAGATACCCCCGGGCCAGGGACACATTCCCTTGGTACGTGTCCTTCACACAGACAAACGATTTTTAATCAGCCGATGTCTATTTCTCTAACAGAGAATTTACAGACCCCTAACTCACCAAAAAGGTGTCATCCTCCAGCAGTGCTATTAGCACATAGGCAGTGAGTGCCACTGGGCCATTGTCCAGTCCTTCCTGCATCTCCGTGTGAATCAACCTGCCCACCTCACGGAACTCTCCCTGGGGCCCCTGGCTTTTCAAGAGCCAAGTCAGGGCACTCATCCGCACACTCTGGTCTATATCCATGTAGGGCTGAGCCTGGAGGAAGCACCTCAGCACGAAGGCCGTCAACCTGGGACCATAGAAAGGATAAGGAGCGTTAGGGCAGAGAAATTGGAAAAATGTAAATCCTCAAAAAATAGTGTGGTCTCAAAAATGGTAGAAGGTTGCAAAAAAAAGAGGGGAGAAGCATATTTTAACCAGGGCAGAGCATGATGAAGTGAAATAGTTCACAACTATCATTACATGGGGAACGTACCATGTGCTACCAGGGCTGGCTGCAAAAGCACTGAATGAACCATCGTCTCGCTGGTAGGACAGCTGAGTCTGGTATCCTAAAAGAAGAGGATATTATTATAATGTGTTAACATTGTACACTGTGCATTAATACAGTATGTGCCTTGTGTTAAGGCTGCTTACCTTCCAGCATGAAGCCCAGAGCCCTGTTCCAGATCTCCTTATTCTCCGGAGTCGACTGGCCCAGGTACTTGAGAACATAAAGGCTTGGCGCAAAGTTGATCATGTTCTGCTCCCCACAACCAAGAGGCACCTCAACCAGTGAATCCAAGTCTTTGATGACCAAGGCCATGATATCGCCTGTGCAAAGCAAAACAGGAGGGAAAGATTTAACTGTTTCACAACATATAATTTCTTAGTTTTGCGACTAGGTAGCCCAAATGAAGGAATGTACCCTGAATCTTAATATTTCTACCCACCTTTACCATCATTGTACTATTTAGGGAACTGATATTTGTGTATGTTCTGGTATTAAGAAGCAGCAGTTTAACTAAATCAGAAGTGCTTTCAGGAATACTCATAAAATGTATGTTTCTCTTTAGCAGTTCCAATGTGGCATCCATTGACTTGTATCCCTTTGAAATTTCCACTTGAAAAGTTACAGCACCGATTTACAAGTTGCAAAGTCTGGAAGATCGGAGAGGAAACTATAAAACCAGTCATCACAGGCAGAACGCTACACTGGAGGGAGAATCTCCAACCTGCACAAAAACTCACTATCACAACAAGTACAGAAAACCACACAGTTGGCCCCCACTGAGGAAAAATGATGAGGCCTGCCTTTTGTAGCATAACAAATACCAACCATCCCTCAACCTGAATGGAGCCAAGCCAAACAGCCTGACAGCTGTTCAGAATTTGCCCGCCATAAACATTCCTGATTGATGTCCATTATTTCCATTATTCAAAATCCAGTACCTTCAATGTTTTTCAGACAGCACTAAGCTTGATGCGCACACAACCCGTTGCTCTAAACACATTAGCCGAATTCAAGCACTTATTACACATTCCTAATTGACTAAACTGTATACATGAAGGGCACTCAGATGGAACTGACACTGGCACAACAGGGAGGACAAATGGTAGACGTACCAAACGCTGCCACATGGGCCCTCTGGCTGCCCGGCAACACATCTGGTGGAAAGGAGTAGGAGACGGATCTGGAACTGTTGTCTTTCACTGGTAACAGCTCCAGGAACAGAGTCTCTGAGATGGACTGTTCAACTCCCCCGGGCTTCAGGAAAATTTAAGTAATTCACGGTTATCATAGGATTTGCCGTATGCCACGCGGCATGGTGCATTTCATGCTGCGTCCTTATGTCTGAATACACTTTATTACAGAGACATGCATAGTCAGCAGCTTCTTGGCTACGGCCCTGCTATTCTCAACCTCACCAAGTTAGACATGACACAGAACATTCATAGATATTATCCAATGTTTCCATCATACCACACCTTCACAAGCACTCTCCAAACAAGGCTGTCGGAGGCCTCCGCAGATACGGCGTCCACCGTTATTTCCATCTCGCCCAGAGCCACAGGCCTTATAGGGAACATCGCTGGGGCGGACATATGACTCCCTATGGTGAGTTTTTGGGCATTTATTACCAAGAAATCCCCTCTTTCTGCCAAAACAAACTCAAAGGCCTCGCTCTGTGCTAGCAGCACAATGACCTGTGGAGAGAAACATGTAAAAGAGCACAGGAAATGACTAAAACAAATAATGTAACTCTGTCTGTGCGCCATAACTAAATGTAAGGGACAGATTATTGGAAGATACTTATGAATTATCAGTTAAGAAAAGTAATACTTTAGCAACTATTTTAGCCAGAATACTCTAAGAATGTAGTCCCACCTCTATGCCGTGCTCTAAATGGTTGATGATGTTCGCCTCCAGCACAATCTCCTCATGTCTAATGAGGTATGATGGCACATCCAGAGACAAGGAAAAATCTTTCGATACGGTCAACTGTGAATGAGAGAACATAAATTAATTGAAACGCAAGTTCGACTCAAATTGTTAGCAGTGGATATTACAATTTAAGGGAGGTGGGGTCCTAACAGTAAGTTACAGCGTTAAAGGGCCTCATACTACTGTAGACATACACTTTTAGTTTAGTCAATGAGATTAGATTTCTTTCAAAGATGTAGCTTTGTCACATTGATATACTGTATAATGGCCATTCTAGCAGTGTGGGTGTCCAGGGATGGTGATATCAGTCTGTAAGACCTCCATTTTAGTCTAGATGAAACATCTGGGTATGCACAACTTTTTGTGCAGACATTCAGGGTTTCATCTGTGTGTGATCCTGGCACATGGAACACACCTCCATGTCCCTTTCAGGATTAATAGTAATACATTTGGGGATCCCATGACATGTTCTTCTTCCTTATTGGGTTAAGATTTCAATTGGTCCTTTATGAACAAATACCTGCAAAACTAAATACATTCCCATCAGCCTCAATTGTATTTAGTATTTAGTGCTGAATAGCAAATGCTAGCATGCTACACACTGAACTAAGCTCTTTTATTGTGGGTATATTTTAGCATGCTGAGGTTAGCATGTACTGTAGCTCTGTACCTTAGCTCTGCCTAAGTACAGCCACACAGAGGAACTAATATGGCTTTGGCTTTTTTATTTTTTTAACATAATTATTACACCCAAAATGATCATCATCTTCAAAAAAAGAAAAAATATATACATATAGATATATAGTAGTACATCATAATTTTTTGAAAAGGGAAACAAAATATGTGGGAAATACAAGCCCAAAATGACATTTGTATACATCACTTGCATACAAAGGAACGTCCTGAGTATTAGTTACCTTTTGTGGAACCTGAGTGAAACCCAAACCCAGACTGTCTGACATCACCAGTGCAACAGCTCCCAAAGAAGTAACCCCATCCGGCACTGTTATTTTCTCACTTGTCCATGTTTTATCACTGATATAAACAAAAACAAAACATAAAACACATTTCATTTCCCACGGTTTGTTTTTAATATTTGCCCTTAATTATGTGTTTGACTGAATACTGATCCTACATTAAAGTCACCTAGCCACTTCCAGCACATGTAGCCTACCTTTCTTTTCAGCACTTACCTAACATTAGTGTCTAACCACATCAAGGATTCAGTGGCAACCATCCAATGGCTCCAGTACTTTTTCACCATTAGGGTATCTACTTCTGCAAACCCCAAAAGAAGAAATTAGAGGAATCTCTGACTGTACTTATAATTATAGCTAGTCAAAAAGTGAAATTGTAGGACCAATCGAGTATAATAAATGGCCACAAGAGGGACTCCTAATAGAAAGTAGATGACTAGGGTAGTGATCTATTAAGTATACCAGTTGTGGGTCCATCAGGCTGCTTTTTCGGATATAGTCTGCCATTGGTCAGCATCTTAATATTGCTTTCCTGTGGTGAGAAAGACACAACAAAAAGATGACAACACTGGTAAATATGTTAAAGTCGCTGCTAAAAACCCAACTAAAAACGGTTCATTTCTGTAGGGAGATCTGGCTTTCTAAAAATGGTGTAATCTACCAGACACGATACATGCCGCCAGTGTCTTAAGACCGCCTGGCTTTGTTTCATTCATCCTGCATCGATCAATAACCCTCAGGTCCTCCAACCAACACACTAGAGTTACCAACTTAGAAACCTCACATAACAAAGCAGAAAGATAGGTTTCATCCAGACTAACAGGTTCAGTGGTCACACACTGAAGTCTAATACAGTATCTAAATGGGTAAAGGAAGGAAGGGAAATCATTTCCAGAGCCGGCCCGAGGCATAAGCGAACTAAGCGGCCACTTAGGGCCCCCGACTGCCTGGGGACCCCCTCCAAAAAAAAAAAATTATATTATGCAAATGTGAGTTATCATACAAAAAAAGGAATACAATGTTTTGGTCTAGATAATAAATAGCCTAAAAATGTAATCAGTTCATCTGGGAGGAAATCCCAAATTTCAGCCTTGCCTGTGGAAAAAATATACAGTAGCTGGGCAACAGAGTTCTTCTGCTTAGTTCCTCACACTGCATTTAAATGCATTCACTGTATTACAGAGAAATATGTCCCATAAAAGAAAAAAAGCTCCAAGCCCAACCCAGAGGACCCTCCATAACATTTTATTTTATATTAATATTTTTATGGAAAATCCATGTGTCCTTCTTCAATAGCTTCTAATTCATCTGACCCATTGTCTCCAAATTATTTGTTCACACAAAATTTCTCAGATTTAGCCTCTTAATTTTCCTCTCAAAGTGCACCAGATTCATGCATTTCACTTTAAAAAGTTTAAAAAAATCTCCCGGGGGGGCATACCCCCGGACCCTCCTAAGAGGGTCTGAATCTCGGCTGTCTAATATTTTCGCACAGCCGCACAGTGGAGGCACTAGCGGAAAACACTGGGTGTGTGAATGATATTTAACAAAGATCTATAGTTTCAGCAGCGCTAACATTGGAGAGGGGCCCCCTAATCATATTTCGCTTAGGGCCCCCTGAAGGGCTTGGGCCGGCTCTGATCATTTCCAGCAGATTAAGGATACTTGAATGACTAATCTTAAGAGTATCTAGTCGTCTGGCTTCTTAAGGGGCTCACAGAAGTTTCACGTATTCTTTGTTGCTCTTTTGTCTATATACACTTTGAAACCGTTAGGGTTTTGGTAAAGGAATTGGGTCATCAAACCTTCTCCTCTTTCAAGTCCTGGTCAGCCTGAGGGGCGTCATGGTGGGTTCCCATTACCGCGATTCCTACCTGGAACTTGGCAACTGAAGTAGTCACACTGAGCGATACTTGCTCACCTGGCTGGGCTTTGTCTTTGCTCCAGTTCACAGATACCTGGGGAAAACCAACACACAAACAATCACAGGGCAATGTCCAGGGGAATAATGCAACCGTTGGAGAAATATTATAGGATATGTTTTAGAATATAATAAATGAAAGTACATGGTTGTGTTGGTCGATGGGTATGTGCGCTGTGTCACTGGCGATTTCTCCGTCAGGGAGCATGCAGTAGACTGTGACAAAGGCCTCAGGGGACCAGGACAGGTGAGGGGTGAGAGAAAAAGAGGGGGAAGTCTCTGTCCCGGCGGCCACCACTTGACCTCTAGAGCTCACCTGGAAGTACAACAATAAAAAGGAAGCATTTGTTCTTCCTATTTAACCACATACCTCTTTGAATATTTCAATTAAGGAAGTAAGGTCTATAAGTTCCTAGAAAATATAAATATAAATCTCCAATCTGGGTACCAACACAACACGCATCTACATACAGGCCAGGAAATGGAGTGCATTTGGTTGGAAGAATTGAGTTTGTGATTTCATCACACCAAACAATTATAATCAACTCTGTAGGCTACTCAATAATGTTTGATTTTGTGTAGGCAATCAATTATAATCATTCACACATCAAAATGTTTTGTTTTGTTTTCAGAATGAGGAGACCTTTCCCAGATAATGGGAGAAATGGATCACCTTTGCCGCAAAAGATGAGGACACTATCATAATTGATTCTGGATATATTATGGTCAATATGGACACAAAGACATGCAAATGTACCTCACTTGGCTCCCATGCTATACTCATTTCCACTTTTCTTTTGTAGAAAAAAATGGAAAAAAGAGCTTAAATTGTTACAAATAAAAGACAACAGAAGAAACTCTGCAACTATAAACAGCTAACAATTCTTTTTTTCTTTTAACCTGAAGTAAGGGTTCAAGTTTTCAACTACCCCTTAATTTATCTACTGTACATTCGATACTCAAGGTCCTTGGAACATTTTCTACAATCAAGTGTGACTTGACTTGAGTATGACAAGCTACACACCTTCAGTAAGATTTTTGTGGTCGACATGCAACATGTCATTAATATAGGTAAGGTTATTCGGTGATGACATATCATTGTTGACCAAACATACCACAAAGTGAAGCTTGGTTGGTTGAAAAGTGCTCTCCACATCTAGTTGAAAAGGCAAACCAATCTGGAAATTAAAAATTAATTATGCACTAGAGTTTTAATGAAAAACATAATTAATGGCTGTTTGCAATATTATGTTAAGTATTTGTTTCAAGTTACCTGTGCAGGTATTGTGTTGATTGGGGAGATCTGAATATATGAGCCATTAGGAGAGGTGTAGTTATTGTAGACCCTCAGTGTCTCCTCGCTGGAATGAAATCTTGCCTGAATATATACAAGATATAATAAATGTATGAAGTGTGTTCTCTGTGCTTAGGTGTTTTAATACATACATTAAGGACAGTAAACATCACATGGGGAAATCTGTTTTAGAGTCTCTTGGGATGTTTGCTCTGACTTAAGTTTATAAATCATGGGGTCATATTCTTATTGGCAAACATGTGTAAACCTACTGTACTGAAACTACTCGTCTTACATGCACCGAAACTGTTTTTCCCAGAGGACCCACATTCCAGGTCCTGTAAATCAAAATACTAACCCGGATAAAAAGCATCTCTACTTGATCCTGTAATTCAAACTTGATGTTGATGTTCCCGTCCTCAGGCACCGGAAGTGTCAGAGTTGTTGTACGTTCAGCGTCTGTCGTGGATGTCCTCTGAGTGACTTCAATCACAGCAGAATGTTTTAGATCCGATGAGCTGAGCGGCTTTCGGTCATATGCAGTGATCCTTAGCTGTGGAATAGAGGCAGAGGAGGGTTCAGTATTTAACTTGTGGAAATAACTGTTTTAAATGGACAGAATGATAATTATTTACTCACTATGGTAGAGAAGTTTAAAGATGGCTTTAGTGTAGATGGAACATCATGAAACTTGAGCTGGAACGCGTTCCTCAGAAGGTGGACTTCCACTGTTTTGTTCACTTTAAATCCTTGGGTGACAAGGGATGATGTAACAGTGAGGATGATGAAAAGAGTTGGGAGAGGATGTACCTGAGATGCATACTTTATGTAAATCAGCATAATTAAAAAAATATATCTCACCTGTGGAGTTGTCAGAAACATATGCAGCAATATTTAAACGACCGTCACTGCTGATTGACGTATGCAGGGCTTGAAGTAGATCTTTGCTGAAGTAAAACTGTGTTGACCCGTAGATCTGGAAAAAAACAACAGTCAAAAGATAGCCCATACCGTTTAGCTGTCTGAAAGCTTTGATTCTACTCGTAGTGTCCATTATTTGTACAAATGAGCTATAGGGACAATCTAACCATACCTCTTTGGTTTGTTTTTGCACGAATGCTTCATTGTGCATATCAGATGCCAGATTGACTGAGACCGTTACTGTTCCCAATACAGGCTGTCCACTGGAGTAACTAGAGGGGGGAAAAGTACTACTGTTTTCTTGCTGAACATATGTGTAAATATCATATTATTGATTTGAATTAGCCCATTGAACTCACAGTGCTCTCACTGATCCTGTGATGTCACTTCCCACAAGGACCTGTGGTGGTGTCTTCAGCAGCAATTCAAAGTGAGGACCCTCTGCAACAACAGTCAGTTAAATAATGAGAAAGGCAGTGATTACATTATCCTACCAACACAACCAAGATTTTATAGCCATGCTAGCAGCTCTGTGAGGCTTGGCTTAGGCACTAACATCAACATGCTAACATTTGCACAATGACAATGCAAACAAGTTGTCCTTTTGAAGGTAGGTTTATCATCTTGTTCACCATCTTGGTTTGGCGTGTTAGCATGCTCACATTTTGCTAGTTGAGACTAAGCAAAATGTACACCTGAGGCTGCTGGGAATGTCCTTAGTTTTGCAGGTATTTGGATCATATAACAAACCCAGTCCAACCATGGACAAATAAGAATTTTGACCAAGCACTAACAGAAAAGTTAGCTAAACACAAAGTAGTTAGAATGTATATTCTAGGTAACTTGGATATCAACCAAATTTCAGGGAATCCATCCAGTAGTTGTTGAGACACTTTATTAAAAGTCTACACGGAAACCATGACGGTGACGCTAGAAGAAAAGTAAAAGGGGATCCCCGAATTAGTATGATTCGTCCAATGGGGACCAAGAATGTCTAATATGTTCATGGTTCTTGAAGAATTTAGGTTTTGATCAAAGTGATGGACTGGCCAACCAACCAACAAACCATCCAAGGTGCCATCCTTCAGAGACACTATCATGGCAAAACTTAACATTGCAATAAACTGATATATTTGTTACCGTCATGCTCCACAATGAATTCTCTCTCTTCATTCACGCCCTGGTAAGGAAAGGAATGAGAGGCAAAATGGGAAGATGCCTTTCTCATATAATTCAAATGGCAGTTCTGTTAAACAGCAAGCAATGCAAATGTAAAACCATTTCTCTTATTTCAAGCCTACATTCACTGTGGTTGTAATCCCCCATTGTCCAAGAGGGGACGTCCGGGATAAACTCAATTGCTGCGACACAATCCCCAGATTCCCTGTAGACTCCCACCTGTCGACAACGTTCCCACTGGGATCCTGGCATTTGAATACAAGACTGTCAGTCAGACTTCCCACATCACCAGACACTCACACACACACAATACCTGGCTAAACAGATACACCCAACTCCTCAGGCTTTGTTGTTTCACACAGGCGAGTCGGAGACATACCTGTATAGAGATATTCACTCTGCCTTTGTAGGGATGGTTATTTAACTCAACAGACACAATTCTGACTTTGACGGTATCGCCTGGTTGGTAGTGGGATCTGTCCGTTTGAATGAAGCTGAGGACATTCCTGAGGCTGAAGCCAAGGTTGATGGTGTCGGTGAAAATGAGGCTGTCCCCCCTGTAGCCCCTCACCGTCAAGGTAAAGAGGGAATTCTGGGTTATGGATCCAATAATCTGAATTGTTGACACATTTTCATTAACAGATACATCAGGCTCAACAGGCTTTTCAAACATTTCTGAGTATTACTTTCTCATCTGTGATAAAGGGTTAGGACGAAAGAAGATAATTTTGTACTCACAGGAGGTAGTGTAACAATCCTGGTCAAACCTTAAGAACAAAATGATACTTTAGCGTTCTAAGAAGTCAGTAAATATGTGAATAAACCCTAAATCTTCGTGTAAGTGCAGTGTCACCTCCTTGGAAGTCCTCTGTTTGGGATGCGTTGGTGTCGCCATGTGTCACTTCAGCCATCACCCTGCCAGGGTAGTCAGCAAAGACAGTAACAGCAAGTGGGGTGGGTGTCCCAGCATGCAACACCTCTGGAGCTGAGATCATAAACAATGCCCTAGCAGAAAGATGCATATCAGAAAATATGAACTGAGTAGTTAAAAAAAATTGATTTGATTCTTATCTTATCGATGAATCATGTCACTCACCCGGATGAATCCTGAGTCAAAACGGGTAAAACAGAACACACAACTCCCAAAAACACAACCAACGTCCGGATCCCATCCATGCTTCTGTTTCCGTCCGCTTCACCAGACGTTCTACTTTTGGTTCTGACACCAAACTGACAGCGGCCACTTCATGGAGCTATAGTGACCAGGACATACGATTTACAAAACCCCTCCTCCTGTTGCATCAAATGCTCATACACACCAGGGTGAAATCCCCTGTTATCACACATATTCTTTGTGACAAACACACAAAAGGATGATGTGAAGTGGGAGGTGTTCAAGCACTCTTTACGCCTTTGCCCCGGGGGATGCTTCTCATTTGTCCATTCAGGGTCTGACAATTCCCTTGTCTTGTCCAAAGCACATAGAGACATGTGGGTGTATCTCTATCCATACAGAAATGAAAATAAATCTCAAATGCCAGACGGACACTAAACCACCAGGGAGTTTAATTCATGGCATTTTATCTTGACATAAATATGCTCTTTGAATTTATAATGTCTTTGTAATAATTTTAATACTTTACAAGGCCTCTCTGGAAAAACAAATCCATATCGTCACATTTTCAGCTGCATGGAGAGCACGCTGGAGATTTTAATTACCTTTGTGACAACACATCACAGCATGACAGCATAATGGTGGGGTGTCAGTGAGGCTTTATCTTGGGAGAAAATAACCAACATTCTGTAAACTATGTTCTAACAAACCCTATTCAAAACAGCCATTACTCCTTAGTTTTATACTGAGAAAGGGTAATCATACATTGTATAAGTTTGTTTTGCCCTGTATGCAAACCTGACATGTATATAGAGTTCACACAAAGAGTCTGCATTAAAAAATAGCAGCATGACAGATGAGCAGAGCCCGACACTGTGGGACATCTAAGCAGTAATTAAAATGTTCACCAAGGGACATTTAGGAATAGTAAAATGTGTATTAACTCTTTCCTGCCAGCAGGTGGTAGTAGAAGCCAGTCAAGAATAACTCACCACTTCAAACCCTGCTTCTTCTAACCCAAATGAGAACCTTGAAAACGTTGAAAAAAGATGTGAACACTTTATTTGGCTTAGTCTTGTACTCTTTTTTCTTGTTGCTTGCAAGGGTCAAATTTCCTCAAGGTTTTCTTTGGAAGTCACTGGGTTACACAATACAAAGACAGTATCATTCAATTCATATTTTATTTCTTAGGTATACTTTATTTTCACACTAGTTACATATAAACATGTTTTACAATGGAAATGTGTTTCCAATATTTGGCACGCACAGCTTTGGCAACAAATTCAGCTTTAAACTTGTAGAAAAATGTTTTAATTTATTTCGTTTCTCAGCACCTAGTTGCGGTAGGAGGGTGCTTCTTGTGCATCGGTGACTGTGAGGATGCATACGTGACATTGGGGAGAAGTTGCAACTGGATGTGCAAGCCTGTGTGGGCTTGTATTTGCTTTTGATCAAAGTCCCTGTTGTGACGCACACCCCTGAGCACCGAAACAGCACTGGCACACTTGTGATAACATCGAGGCACTTCTTTGGATTTTTGATCATTGCCACATGCTCAGTTCTTTTCAAAAATAGACATTTGAATTTGACGAAGCTAGCCTGCTGAGCCCTTTACAGAATACAGCAGACTCTGTGTTACATCTGTACTGTATTATTATTATTACATTCTTACACCAACAAAGTGCTGACAAAAGTGCATATTTACAGAGTGCTAAAAAGGTCCAGGAAAAAAGTGGAATCTTTTCAGAGCATCACAGACATGGTGAAAAGGCAGAACACAGTGGCAGATTGGCAGATAAAACAATGTACAGTTTAAAGACTGATTACAGATTTCATGAAGGACTTGATGTGATACAGTACTTTCGGCCAGTGAAGTACCAGTGTGGAGACATTTACAGCAACTCTACCTGTACATACACCAAATAGGATGCTTTGAAAAAATATCCACATATTCTGCATTTACATCGTGACCGAAAAGATAGTCTTATTTTCCTAACATAATACCTAACTTTTTATACAAAATAAAATGTGTTAATCCTTTTTATCTTTCTTAGTTGGCCACACCTCACCTCTACTTTTTTCACTTTTTTAAGCTGACAGTTACTATATGAAACATGTAAGAATATACACAACAACAAAACATTACTCGGGGGGCCAATGTTAACGAACAAATACTTACAAAACATAATACTTTGCACCTCGTCATGTTTATAGACTCCATCTGATCAGGGGATATTTTCTGAATCGTACGACAGAGAAACCGTGAAGGAGGAACTTCAATCCTCGTAAGAGAAGTACTGTTATGTTTCATGTATCAAAGTAAACATTCTTTAACAATTGAATGTTAAAGTATGTATTTGAAGAGTTAAACAGAAAAAAATATTCATCCAGTGTTCTAACACATCTGCTTGGCTGTAAATTTGATTGTATGTAATCATAATACATGCATGCTTCACTCATGATACTGGAACGTATGCAATAACAGTACTAATAAAAAGTTATAAAAACTTTAAGTAGTATGTGTAATGCAACAACAATTAACACACTCATTTTACTGCCTGAGCCAGGATCTGTTAAGTCACATTTACAACTTATAGAAACCATAATGTAAAGCAGCTGTTGTTCCTCTCAGCTTATGTCTTTTGGTTAGGTAGTGTTTTTGCTATTGTTGCTGTTGTTTCTATGATAACCAACACTTTTCACAAGAAATATTATGTTGATGTCAACACTTTTTTTGCTCACAGAAAGACCTCAGTTCCTTCAGTTTTCTAGACACCTAACAAATGCACAGTATGGTACTCGGGGAACGATCATTATAAAACAGCCTATAATGTTTCCTTTGAAGAGTCCTTAAGTAAGCACTATGGTGGGATTGTCTGGCAGTACCTCCAGCAGTCACATCTCAAAGTGACGGTAGATGCTCTCAACGTGACTAAGGACCCTTTGCCAGTCAGGACCTCCTGCTCTCAGCATCTCCTCAACAGTCTGTGGATCCAGGATTCCAAATAAGTAAATATACTCCAAATTTACCTAAACAATTAACCTTTTCTGCATAGAAAAGGCAAATGAGGCTTTACTGTAAAATGTGTTTTATTAATAAAGAGTCATGCGGGCTTACCAGGGTTTGTGCGATCCCAACCGTCTCTCCTGTTTTGAATGCCAGACTGAGATTCTCCTTCTACCAAAAAAAGAAAAAAGGTGAACCAATCAAATAAGTTAACCACCATAAAGCACTTTGCCCCATCTATTAAATCAGGCACTTGGCACAGTTCCTACCTTGTTATCTGGAGTAAGTGTGCTGTAAGGGATGTGTGAGGGGAGGTATGTGTGGTACATGGCACAGAAGGCGAGACCATCGGACCAGCTGCTGCTGAAGTTGGTGATGTCAATATTCTGCATAGAGAGAGAAGACCCAGGGAAGATTAAGGTATCACAAAAGAACTAGGGTTTTAAACAGTCAACTGTAACTCCAGCTGTAACAACTCTTTGCAGCAGGCCTTTTTTCACAGGAGAAGTTTTGACATGTAATAGCAGGAAAAGCACAAGTGTAAAAAAACAAATAGCATTGAAGAAATTAAACACCTCTTCAAGTCATGGGGGAAAGTCCGGCACCTCTCGATATCAGATAAGCAATAAAACACGCACAATACTTGCTATAAATCATAACGCCTACATAAAAGTCAGGACAAGTCAAGTCAACATTATTGTACATTTCTGCAATATGTGCAAGGCATACAGAGGAATCAAAAAATAAGTTTTGTTTCCGACCCACGGTGCCAAAAAATACAAAAAGATTAAAAAGAGTCTGTGCCCTTCGTTGCTGCCGTCAGCTGACATTACAGTTGACGATCTTGTATAGTTCTGTTGCAAATGATGTAACAATTGCGTCTATTCTTTAAAGGCTCCTCATGCATCTCATTACCAAATGTAATATGTGCACACACTATCAACTTAATTTATTATTTGATAACTCTTTAAAGCGATTGTTTAAATGACTCCACCCTGACTGAACCACATCAAACTGAGGCTATGAAACATTATCATAATCAATAAAACATTAGCCGTTTGAGAAATAAATTACATTTAATGCATTATAATTTTGGTTTTTAAGACCAGAGTACATTTACATAGAAAAAAAAACCTTGTATAAACAAAATCAATGTAAACCAAACCACATCTAGGATCACCTTGTAGCCTTGTGTTCTGCTCTGACACCAGCGGAGCAGCGAGTTTCTCTTGGAGCCTCCATGGCGACGCAGTAGCAGATTGAAACCATCCTGGGACCTGACAACAACAATATAAACTGCTGAGGGGTATTTTAGTTGAAAAGCCACAAGAGTTTGTTATTAGTTGAGCTTTTGTGGAGAAAATTGTCAAATAGATGACTCTGCTATTGGAAAGAAAAACCTAATTAATGCATTGATTTAGGTGAGACAGGTGGTCTGGCCCCAATATGGAGCTTTATGAGTTTGCAAGATGAAGGTACTTGGGTCAAGACAAGTAATTTCGATTTACACAGAAGGCAGCAATTACATCGGTCTCTTGAACACAATCGTTTGTCAGTGTGTGTGTGTGTGTGTGTGTGTGTGTGTGTGTGTGTGTGTGTGTGTGTGTGTGTGTGTGTGTGTGTGTGTGTGTGTGTGTGTGTGTGTGTGTGTGTGTGTGTACTCACTTGATGGGTGGCAGCTCAGTAAGGGAAGTGTTGTACTTGTTTAGGGACTCCTCACGTTTTCCTGGGGAACCCAAGCAACCATACAGCATGCTGTCATTATGAACAATCCAAGCAGTGGGGGGGAGATAAGTGTTTTAGCTACACTGCTCTTCAACATGTTAACATGAAACCTCAACATGTTTAAAGCTAGATTCAGTGATTTTCAGCCTTGGGGGCAGTAGAAAAATCTGTAACGGAACGTCGACATTAATTGCATAAAATAGAATACTAATTAGCAAGCAAAAGCCCATGAGCACATTATTTATACTGTGTATACTTTGTGCATGTGGTGTTTGGGGATGACTTCAGTTGGTTATTCTGAGCTTTTTATGCTGAGAACAACCTAGAAACAATGCCATAAGTGCAGTGAGAGTACAGCTTTAAAAAAGGTGCTCTTTGGAGATTTCTTGTGAGAATACACAAGTTGTTAACATTCATTGTTTCCTTGAAATTGCACAAATGTTGAATGCACTCCTTTTCGTACATAACATTTGTAAAGACTATTTCTTTTAGACCCTGTATTGTTTACATTCAGGTTTAGTTACAATAAGTCTTCTTCTTTACTTCCTTTGGTGGTTCATTGCTACATTAAGGGTGTATTCACACTGGGAAGGTCCGCTAGTTCACTTGCTTTGGTCCAGACCAAATAAAGTTTAGATTTTTTTCTTTTGGTGTGGTCCACTTTCATATTGCCCCTTTTGCAAGTGAACCAGCATTAAGAAGTAAAACCACACGTGATCTGAGGTCATTCATTCATTGGAAAGACATTCTGGGGTGGAGAGAAGCAGGAAGCACGAAGTGAAAACTGCGAAATATATAACTGATACGATATGGGGTTAAAATAATAAATAAATAAATAGGCCTACATCTAGCCTATAAATAAAATAAAAAAAACATAAAGTTATTGTTGTTTCATATGGTTATAAAATGTAGGCCTGTGTCAATGATGTGGTTTGTAGCCTACGATGTGAAACATAATATTTACTGTATTTTCGCGCTGGACGCGCGGCTCGCGAGGAATAGGCTCATGCTGACACACAGCTGCCGTGTGTCAGCTGGGTGTGAGTTCGGCGCAGCTCAGCTCCAAACTGACACGGGGATAGTATTGATGGTCCCGTAACATGGGAAGCAAAATAAAACACGCATACAAAGCGTAGCGTGAACCTGTTGACACTGTCTATCAAATGTAATATATTTGCTCGGGGCTCCCGCTCAAACCACAACTAATCTTCCCAACAAAGGCAACACTTTCCCATAATGTGAAGCTGACGGTGATTTATTAAAAAGAAAAATCACAGTACTTCCTGCAATTGGGTCGGATCGAACCGACAAATTCACACCACAAACGAACTGCAGCAGAGTGCGTATGGAACCGCACGAGACCACCTCTTCAGCTGGGTCTCGGATCGTTTGTTTGGTCCGCCCCCGAGTGCGATTGCTGTATTCACACATGTCTGAAAGATGCGCACCAAAGGCGGAAGTGCATCTGAGTTCGTTTCAACCGAACTAAACACGGCATGTGTGAATACACCCTTATTGGCCTGTTGCCCCCCATCAATCAAAATATTTAGTAAAAAAAAATAGGTAACACTTTATTTGAAGGCGTATACATAACGCTGTCATAAGACTGTCATAAGACTGTCATTACACTGTCATGACATATGTCATGAACATTATGAATGGTTATGAATGGTTATGACTGTTGTCATAAAGTGTCATTCGGTAAATTATGTCACGTTTAATGACACATTGACATTGTATGAGATGTCTTTTTTATGACAACCTGACATAAGCTAAGACAAAATAACTTGTCGATGTCTTGGTAATGACAACCTGACATAAGCTAAGACAAAATAACTTGGTAATGACAACCTGACATAAGCTAAGACAAAATAACTTGGTAATGACAACCTGACATAAGCTAAGACAAAATAACTTGTCCGTGTCTTTGTAATGACAACCTGACATTAATGAAGACAAAATATCTTGGTTATGTCGACTTGACATTAACCAATAACATGACCTGTCATAAACATGTAATAGTAGGCTTAATAATCAAATGTAAAAAAACTATTTTGATTTATGTTGTAAGATTACATTAAACTGTCATATGTGGAAGGTTTTGATATTGACTGTCATGAGACCTTTATTATACTGTCATGAATGTTTCTGTCGGCCTGAAGTAAAGTGAAACAATTTGGACAGTTTATTAACATGTCATGAAGCGTTATTACACTGTCTAATGCCTTTATAACAGGCTCATGAATGATTCTGTAGGACTAAAGTAAAGTGAAACAATTTGGACATTTCATTAACATGTCATGAAGCGTTATTACACTGTCTAATGCCGTTATAACATGCTCATGAATGATTCTGTTGGCCTGAAGTAAAGTGAAACAATTTGGACAGTTCATTAACATGTCATGAAGCGCTATTACACTGTCTAATGCCTTTATAACATGCTCATGAATGATTATTTTGGCCTAAAGTAAAGTGAAACAATTTGGACAGTTCATTAACATGTCATTAAGTGTTATTACACTGTCTAATTTTGACATTGACTGTCATGAAACCTTTATTATACTGTCATGAAGTATTGACTTTACCTCAAAGTGAAACAATTTGGACTTTTCAGTAAATATTATTACACTTAATTATACACACAACAGTGTTAACTGCAGTAGTATCCCCTTTATAGATGTAACATGAAGCATATCAGTATTACATGTGGAAAATACCTTAACAAAAGCAATATAAGTCAAGACAGTCTGTTTTATTGGCATTGAGACACTAAACAAAAAATATATACATACACTTAAGAACTACTACTTTAAAATCAAATGCACTTTCCAGTCCTTAAATTAACAATCCAGAGATTGTATGTTATATAATATATGTTATAATGGCTGCTAAAAATCACCAGGAAGAGATCAGCTTAAACACAAAAGGAGGGCAAATGGCACTCAGCCTTCAAACTTTGTAGGCATGTTAGCTTCAGCATACAACTAGTGCAAACTTGTAAGTGAATTACGGTGCTTAAACAGGCAGATTGCAGATCAGCAAATCATAGAGCTATTACACACACAATTATAACAACAATATAAATATAATTTGGTTGGAGTAAAAGAAAGGTGCATGCAATAAAAAAAGAATGGGTGGGTGTGCTTCCCTTTTTGTTTAATTTAAGGAGTACAACAGCCACCTAACATTTAAAAAACCCCAAAAAGGATTAAAAGACACAATGCTTGACTTCTCTCTGTTTCTTCGATGAACCTTGTGTCGGTAGGTTTTCCTTGTAATAACTATATAACATAGACATGAAAAAATAAATCAATATACACATTGTACCTAGACCTAAACAGACAGTAGACAATGCAATGTAAGCCAGTATACTGGTAAAAATATACACACAGCTATGCTATTCCATTTAAGTAATAAACAACTTATGACTACAAAAATAAAAGCTTTGCATAATATGACAAAGTATAGTGAGCTAGCAAACAATTAGCTTCTGCTGTAGTGTACCTGCTAGCTAACAGGTGCCACATGGCAATCAAATAAACATACAAGTAGCTTACTTTACATTCTTACACACCTGAAAGCTAATGTTAACATTGCACACTATCAACACTTACAGACAAATAGTCTCCAAGGCAAAGGCGTTATAAAGAAATACCCTGCAGCATTTATCTGTAGGCTATGCTGGTCCTATAGTCTGCATACAACTGTGAACAAAATGTAGGCTACATCAAACACCGGTGATGTGGCTAGATCCTGTATGAAACACGTGAGGGCTCACTCTGACACTTTTTCCAAAAACCAAGATAAAATAAAAATATTAACACTTCATATTCACTTAGGAAAACTGCTAACATATCAATACTTGCAATTGCAATATGTCAAGACAGTCTTTGCCCACTGTCAAATGGCATATTGTTGTTGGCGTTTTTTTCCGTTTTAATATTTTCATTAAAAACCAAAATCAGAGTCGAACCTATTGGAGGATCTGCCAAATCTAGATCGTTGCCTAGTATACATTTTTTCCCCAGTTTTCTGCGGTCTACGAGACATCATAGCTTATACATCACTGAAGTGTTTCTTTTGCATGCTATGGTTTCTATACTGTGATGTTGTTGATAGTGTGCAAATATTGGATTTAGCTTATATAAAGATGCTATTATGTTTATTTGCACATGTGGCCTGTTAGCAGCTTTACACTATACGAAGCTAATTGTGTATTAGCTCACTGTCATACATGCTTTAAGCTCTATGTTTTTTTACGGTCGTGTGTTGTTTAACTAAAATAGGTGTGTATTTTATTATATGTATACTTTACAAAAAACTATTAAAAGTATTAATATTGTCTCCCTTTGTCTGTAGAGTCTGGTCGGTGTGTAATTTAGCTTTGCTAATTCCATATCCAAGTTCTACAAAGAAAACCTACCACATACACATGGGCTTTAAAATGTAAGCTGACTGTCTGTACTCCCATCCTGCCAGGGCAGTAGGCCCACACAGTCTCTTTAAACAATTATCTTTTACTTACTTCAACCTGATCTAATGTAACTATTTCTGTTATTATTGTGTGTGCTAATAGCTTTATGATTTGCTGATCTTTAATACCTGTTCAGCGCCGTATTCACTTACAAGTTTGCACTAGTTGTATCTGAAGCTAACATGCCTACGGTTTGGAGGCTGAGTGGCAGTGCCTCCTTTTGTGTTTAAGCTGATCTCTTCCATGAGTGATACCATCCTATTATTAACATATATTATATAACATACAATCTATGGATTGTTAATTTATGGATTGAAAATGCATTTTATTTTAAAAGTAGTTCTTAATTTCTGTTTTAAGTGTATGTATACATTTTTTGTTTAGTGTCTCAATGCAAATAAAACAGACTGTCTTGACTTTTACTGCTTTTGTTAAGGTATTTTCCACATATAATAAATGATATACTTCATATTACATCTATAAGGGGGAGATATTACTTATGGTGATATGTGCGTGTAATAATATTTACTGAAAACCCAAAATTATTTCACTTTTACTTTAGGACCAAAATAATCATAAATTTCATGAAGACCGTTATAAAGGCATTAAACAGTGTAATAGCAGCTTCATGACATGTTAATGAACTGTCCAAATTGTTTCACTTTACTTTAGGCCAAAATAATCATTCATGAGCATGTTATAACGCATTAGGCAATGTAATAGCGCTCATAACATGTTAATGAGCTGTCCAAACTGTTTCACTTTACTTTTTAAGGCCAACTAGAATCATTCATGAAGCATGTTATAACGGCATTAGACAGTGTAATAACGCTTCATGACATGTTAATGAAATGTCCAAATTGTTTCACTTTACTTTAGTCCCTACAAAGTCATTCATGAGCATGTTATAAAGGCATGGGACAGTGTAGCAACGCTTCATGACATGTTAATGAACTGTCCAAATTGTTTCACTTTACTTTGGGGCCAACAGAATCATTCATGAGTACCTGTTATAGCGGCAATAGACAGTGTATAGCCATGACTTCATGACACGTAAATGAAATGTCCAAATTGTTTCACTTTACTTTAGTCCTACAGAATCATTCATGAGCCTGTTATAAAGGCATTAGACAGTGTAATAGCAGCTTCATGACATGTTAATGAACTGTCCAAATTGTTTCACTTTACTTCAGGCCAACAGAAACATTCATGACAGTATAATAAAGGTCTCATGACAGCAATATCAAAACCTTCCACTATGACAGTTGCTAATGTAATCTTACAACATAAATCAAAATAGTTTTTTTACATTTGATTGTCAAGCCTACTATTACATGTTTATAGAGCAGGTCATGTTACTGGTTAATGGTCAAGTCAACACTAACCAAGATATTTTGTCTTCATTAATGTCAGGTTGTCATTACTAAGACTACGGATAAGTTATTTTGTCTTAGCTTATGTCAGGTTGTCATTACCAAATTTATTTTGTCTTAGCTTATGTCAGGTTGTCATTACCAAGTTTTGTCTTAGCTTATGTCAGGTTATTAATTGCCGAAGACAGCCGACCACAAATTTATTTTGTGCTTTAGCTTATGTCGGGTTGTCATAAAAAAGACGCTTCTCATACAAATGTCAATGTGCATTAAACCGTGACATAATTTGCAGACTGACCACTTCATGACCATAGTCCATAACCACACATAACCATTCATAATGTTCATGACATGTGTCACGACAGTGTAATGATAGTCTTATTGACAGTCTTATGACTTTTTTAGCTTATGTAACGCCTTCAAATAAAGTGTTACCAAAAAGGAGCAAAGAAAACTCCCAGTGTACCTCGGAAGTTTTCGGAAAACACTGGTAAATTGAAAAAATTAAAAAACGGCTGAAGTACCTCCCACTGTATCAGTGTTGAGCCTGCTCTTGCCAATCCAGACCTCTTTTGCCTTTTAATGGCCCCGAATTCTTTAAAACAAACAATATGCATTCAAAGTGAGGTCAAAATCATTACGCCAACAGTAAACCGTGGATTTTCTGGGTTAGTAATCGTACCTTAAAGAAAGTTTTCTTCAAGATAAGGTCTCACACCTTGTTTTGTGGATTACAAGCGTTGATGCAGCATTGGACTGGGAAGTCCCCATTCTGAGTGGTGTGTGGAGTCTGGCCAGGAGTGTCAATCTTGTTGGGCTTAACTGTAACATCACAGCACATTGTTGGAAAACAGACTCGACAAAACCAGACTGATATTTTTTGGTGGCGTTGTTTAACAGGACAGCTGTTCCACTTGGCTCCAGCTGTACATTTAGATGTTCAAGCTGTCCTGATCACTTAATCGATTTTCCGGGACAGAATTTTGTGACTGGTATCCATTTGTGTCAGACAAAAAGTGGAAGACTTTTTAGGCACCACTGATTCTGTAGCAATGTGTTGCAGAAATACTCCATGTTTTTGTGTACCCCAAAACTGCTCAACTCACCTTGACCTCTCTGTGGCAAGCGTTCTTCGCGTCTCACTGGATCTCACCTCCTCTCCGCCCCTCTCCTCATTGGTCACATTTCTTAGGTATCGGCTTGGCCACACCTTTACAGTCCTGTCCTGGCCTCCTCGCTCGCATCATTCTTCGTCATTTCATTCTGACGCCCACTCTCATCTACTTCTCGCCCCAGCTCTCCCTGCCCCTGTTGGTCCCTTCTTTGCTTACAGAGCTGTTGGTTGCTTCTCCATTGGGTCTCTCTGGTTCCTGACGGGCGTGGCTGATAGTAGCCAGTCTCTGCCTGCTTTCCTGTAACTCCGCTCTCAGGGCAGTGACCAGTTGTGTGTCAGCCTCCTTCTCTCTCTGCTGGGCAGCAGCCAGCTCCTCCCATCCTTGTGCGCCGTTCGGGCCGCAGTCAGCTCTTCTTCTGCCTCGGCTCTCAGGCAGTCCTTCCGGACACGCCACCTGCAGGTCAGCCTGGAACTGCAGCCATTCCCCACGCTCAGTCTGGGAGAAGGGAAACAATAGGGGCCATTTTGGGAAGAACCGTATTATTCCAACCAATTGATTATTTTATATGATAACATCAATTATTATTATGGTTTTCACAACAAATGTACAGTTTTTTACGTATATAGGAGATTCACATGGTAACAACTCTTTACAGAAGTAAGCTTGCAGGGGAGTATCATCAGTTTTGCATGCATTTGGTATTAGAAACATTTTTAACCTGCTAATAGGTTAAAAATATTATTATTATTATTATTATTATTATTATTATTATTATTATTATTATTATTATTATATTGTTTTCAGGTTCAAAATTGTAATTTAGGTCAGAGTACTAGAAACTGTTTTTATGGTGTAGTGTCCACAAAAAAAACTTTATAATTCTCACAGTGCCATTGTAAACTCCTCTTTTCATCCACTCTCTGAAACACTCCGTTCTATTTCGTTCCTACTGACCGCCAGAGCGGTGCTTACAGCACTGGATGTTCCATCGCGCGCATGCGCAGGTGTGAGATCTTTATACCAACAAAGTCACCTGTGACACCTGGGTGACTCCGGGAATGTATATTTCCGGAGTCACCAGAGGTTCTGTTCCTTCTATTTTCTCGCGGACTAGCAGGTCTCACACATTGTCGTGTGATAATATACCATTAGCTTGTCGCAAGTAGCTCCTACCTAAGGGTTGGTGCTTCGATTTGACTTCGACCACCAAGGGCTGCGACTTGCAATTCGTTCGACTTGGCTACGGCCGGTAAGGGGTGAGTAAGTGTGAAGGCTCACAGCGTAGCCCGAGGCTACGCGGAAACTACTATCACCTTTCCACCTTGCTTGATTATGATCAGGCGGCGGCTGGGTTCACAGTCGCCGTGTTAATCTCGTTCGCCGTTGCTTGCGTGTTTTCGCTAAGCCCGGTTGCTAATTGTATGCTCGAATTTAGGCTGTTGTCTTTCTAGCATTGTTGCACTGTTGATCGGGTGATAAGTTCGCCTAGACCGGTTGCTTACTTTGATTTTTTCTAAGCATAAATGTATTGTTTTCAGGTACCAGTTGAAGTCCTGCTGATGGCCTCATTCTTCCTAGAAACTTTGGCCTTTCTGGTGACACTGCTGGTTGGAATTGGAATAGTATAAGAAGAACATGCTGTTTTAATGTCTAATTTGTGGGCCTAACATATTTTGTGCTGCAAAGCCAATTTTAATTTTAAATGTAAATAATGTATATAATACTGTTAACAATATAATGTAGTCCCAACCTGTATGTATGTAACCATGTATGCCATTTCACCATTTCTTATTAAAGGCTTGACACTGCAGGCAAAAAACTTAATTTTTTCAAGCACTGTTAACCCATAAGGACCCACGGTGACATCCAGGTTACACACACTTTGAATGTCCCAAAATTTTCCTCATACAGGTTTATACTATGAAGGCTATAACCTATGAAGGCCAATTTGAAGGCCGAACGAGCGTTGTTAAATGAGACGGTCTCCGCAGGTCTCCATTTACGAGCATTTCCGGTTTGCGAATAAAGCCGTTACCTTCACAAGCCGAGATCCAGCTAAAAAGTCCCTTAATGACATATACTCAACATCCTGGTGTGGCTGTCATTTGACAGCCATGTGACTGTGTCAGGAAGTGACTTCCCAAAGATTGCAGTGACATCTGCACACAATTGGAGAAATTAGCAAATTTCAAAAGCTTGCTTTTTGTTACTAAAGGTGAGTTAAAACGATAGTTACGTATGTAACTACGGTTCTATGAGTTCGGATGACCGCCAGAGGCGGTGCTTACAGCACTGGATTCCATTGCGGCATGCGTAGGTCGAGATCTTTATACCAACAATACCTGTGACACCTGGGTGACTCCGGGAATGTCTATATTCGGAAGTCACCAGAGGATCTGTTCCAACTGATCTTCTCGCGGTATCTGAGAAGTCTGAGTGACAGAGAACTCTGGCGGTCATCCGGAACTCATAGAACCGTAGTTACATACACCGTAACTATCGCTCTATTGCCCTACTGACCGCTAGAGGCGGTGCTTACAGCACTGGATGACTGATACCAAAAGGTCACGAAGAGTACTCTCACCACTTAAGACAGCTGTCAAGACAGCTGTCATCCCACAGGATGAGGTAGCAACATTACTCTGTAGAGCCGCCCAACGTACATGATGAAGGCCATAGCCGTGCGCAAATGTCCTGCCGTGAAATCTGCCTTCAAGGGCAGCCCATGATGTAGCCATACTCCTGGTAGAGTGGCACTCAACGACCAAGGCATGGGGAGCCCCTGTGCTCTATATGCATTCAAGACCACATCCACAAGCCAGTGGGAGTGTCTCTGTTTGGACAGGGCTGCCCCCTTCCTGCAGCTCCCATAGCAGACAAAGAGGTTATTTGTCTTACGCAAGCTGGTTGCTGCCACAACCTATGCCCTAAGCGCCCCGCACCGGGCACAGTAGGCCTGATATTCTTCTACACTCTGGTGAACCTAGGGGATTGAAAGCAGCCAACTGGATCGATTGGCTTACATAGTGGGGAGACAATCGTTTGGATAGGAAGGATGGATTTGGCGAGAGCACCACTCCTGACCCCTCTGCATGCCAGAGCAAGCACGCCTGGCTCACTGACAAGGCATGGAGTTCACCGACCGATTGCAGTCGCAATGGCAAGGAGGAATGCCGTCTTCATAGACAGCCGCGTCAGGTCTGCCTGACTCAGCGGCTCTTCAAAGGTGGCTGAATGAAGACTTCGGCCTCCTTCAGAAACTGCCTGACTAGTAGTGGGACCCTACCGTCTGGTTATCCACCCCTGCATGTGCGGCCGATATCGCAGCCACATAAACGCACAGGGTGGAAGCAGCTCTCCTGTTGCCCAACACAGACTGCAGAAAGTGTAGTATCACTATCACTGAGCAAGTCCCTGGGATTTCGCCATGCACCACTGTGAAAGCGACTTCCACCTGTTTGCATAGAGCCATGTAGTGGAGAGTGCCCTTGAAGTTAAAAGGTATGGACCTCCGACTGGTCGCAAACGCACACGCCAACAGTGGGTCCTGGCTATCAGGAGCCCCACGCACAGCTGCAGGCACCCCGAGCTCCGGGTGCCACATGTGTCCGCCTACCTGAGACAGAAGGTCTTGTCTCCTGGAAGGCACCAAGGCTCTCCTTGAGGAGTTTAGTAACGCTGGGATCCATGGCCTTCCTGGCCAATGTGGAGCCACCAAACGTAGGCTGTAACTGCAATGCTGGACCCCATCCAGTGTTGTCAGTAACAAAAGAATTGCAGGAAATGCATAAAGCAGGCTGACTGGCCAAGCATTAGCCAGAGCATCCTGCCTTAGGGGACTGGTCCTCTCCATCTAGGAGAACTAGGGGGGACAGGGTCACCTTTTCAGCTAAAGAGATGAGCAACATGCCCTGCCATACTGAGTCCTGGAACATGCCCCACCACCTCCTGATGAGCTCCAAATTCTGGGTGTTCCTTCGCTCGCCTGTCCTGACACCTGAAACTGGGACAGCTTAGATAATGATAATTAGCTAATGCTGAGGTCAGCATACTTATCAGTCGAAGGAAGAGCTGTATTCCAGCAGCCTCCATTGCATGAAGTGCTGTAGTATGCTGGGAACGGTAGCTTACCCGGAGAAAGTGCAGGCTCACATGGCCGCCGCAGTCGAAAGCACAAGCTGAGCTGTAATGGTGGCAGGGATGCTGCCACACACTGTTTAATATACGCAGAGCCAGGGACGGCCCAAACGGAAGAACCCTGAACTGGACACCTTGCCCAGAAATGCAAAGGGGAGGACCACCTGTGACATTGGGCAGCAGGGACTTGAAAGTAGCATCTTTCAGGGCTATGACACAACCCAGTCCGCCTGAGCGAAGACTGGAGGACCCCTGCAACACGCAGCATGGGGCAGAGAAGAACCGTGAGGCACTGATTCCGCCGTCTTAGTCCAGAACGGGTCGAACCCGCCCCACCTCCTGGTACCTGAACTTCGGTTGAGTAGAACCTACCGAGCATCGAGTAGCACCCCCATGGACTCTGGGGGAGGGCGGAGGCTGGACGCCTCGGCCTCCTGGCGCCTGAAATGGCAGCTGTAGCGCAGTGTTACGGCGCTGTACAGGTAGAATGTGCTGAGAAGCACTGGCCCCTTGATTGGCCACCTGAACGTGGTTGAAGCTATTGGCACGGCAGCCACAGAGGTTCCCCGCCTGGAATCAGGCAGAGGTGCACGTCGCAGCGTGCACCAATGTCTAGCCCGGTCAGCCTGAACACTTCGCACCGGGCCTGAAGAGCAGCTGGCCGAACGTCTGGCCTGGGATCACTGGAAGAGAACGGAGGGTCTGTCGACACACCTCCGACTGGGACGACTGCGCCAACCAACCCTGGCGGCGCGCCACGTCACAGTTGACATCAACCTGATTAGCTCCCCTAAGTCATAATGGAAAGTCTGCAGTGAAGCGAGCATCACTGAGGGTCCATGCTGAGTGACCAGCAACTGACCCTGTCTGGTTTATGATTGAGCCAGGACTGTGTGAGAAAGCAAATTCCCCAGATGGCCCACAGGCAGCAATGTCGCCACTCCTAGTAAGGAGCACTAGTGTGATGGGAGAGAGCCCTTAAACCTGGCCAGCATATCTACGAGCTCTGCGGAGTAAGGCTCAGAAGGAGGCACACAGAACGGAGGATTGAGGGCTCCGCCGAAAGAAGGCGAACATTGGCTGCAGATTAAACCAGAGCTTCATCTAACCCCATACTTGGCGAGTCACGGACGGACACTGACTCTTTAGCCGAGCTGCCCACCTCTAAGAGGTTACAGGACGCATTCCCTGTAGTAGGAAGAATTCCCAGCCGCAAGGTTACTCACTGCCACTGGTACCATGAGCTGGTTGGAGGCTAGTAGGAGAGCCTCTACCTGGCAACCTCAATGCCTGAGACATGAAACTACAGTTCATGCATGGGCTATCTGACAGCTTTCCCTCAGGTGCTCAACCCTGAGACCTGCAGGGCACTTGTCATGGTCATTCCCCACATGGAGGTCATGAAGGCGTCACACAATATGGTTGTTTTAACCTGTCAGCAATTTAGCAGGCTAGGGCTAAATGCATTAGTAGCCTACTCAACCTGGCTTCAGGCGCACTAAAGTAACAGTGACGGCGACTTTAGGGGAAGGCCCAAGCGCCCACTATGTCGAGCCAACTAAATATGCATCTGACTAAGGTATGCAACCGGGCTTCAGGCGAGAGCAACCGAGCCACGGCGCGACACCGCCAGAATAATACAGCGCGGTGCAAAACTATAGCGCCCACTGGCGAGCAAATTACAGTAGCCTGCACAGACACAACAACGGTGACAGCTAAAATAACACAGTGAAGGCAACTCTTGGAAACCCAAGACGCCCTCCCTGGCGAGCAACCAACGTATGCAACCGGGCTTTTAGGCGAGAGCAACCGTCTCGGTGCGACACCCATGACATGTAAGAAGGGCGACACCGCTAGAATAATACAGTGGCGGCGTAAAACTACGCCTACTGGTGAGCCTGTTACAGTAAAACATGCTAGAATTAGCCAAAAGTCGAGCCAGCTAAAATATGCATCCGACTAAGGCATGCAACCGGGCCTCAGGGCGAGCAACCGAGCCACGATGCGACTAGAATAGTACATTGGCAGTGTAAAACCATGCCGCCCACTGGCGAGCAAGTTACAATAGGCTAGGCAATCGAGCTCTAGGCGAGAGCACACCCAAGCAACAACGCGACCTGTCGAGCCAATTAAAATATGTAATCCGAATAAGGTATGCAACCGGCTTCAAGCGAGAGCAACCGAACCACGGTGCGACACCGCTAGAATAACACAGTGGCGGTGTAAACTATGCCGCCCAATGGCGAGAAAGTTACAGTAGGCTAGGCAATCGAGCTTTACGAGAGCGCACCCACGACCCCCTAAATAACACAGTTCAATTGAATTCAGTTTACTTAAGAAGGGTAGCCTGGTGCTACCAGACCATCGTACTTCATTTAATTTGTACAGAGGGTCTGGCAGTGCTGTAATTGGCAAACGCTCACTCATGGAGGCGGGGTGTGTCTGCTAAAGTTTAAAACTATTGGACCTGCCCACGTGCCACTCTGGATTAGTCAACCAATCGCATAACGTTTGGCCGTCACGTGTGTCATGAGCCGGCTTCTGGCAACTGAAACTGGAGCGCGACTCGACGTCATCGTTCTCAGCCACTCGCTCTTGTTTAAGGATTGGACCGGCTATCGAATCTCCGCAAAACTGGGAAATGGGCTGTACACCCAGACTGACTACTGAAGGGAAAATAAAATTTGGCCGGAAGTAGGCGGGCGGGCGGAGCCAGGCTATAAGAAGGGGACAGTGCAAATCAATAAACCACATGATCATACATGGGTTAAAAATGCTAGAATTAGCCAAAATGCTATTCTCTATCTGTAGTCCCCTGGCAGTGTCAGCGGCTCTTGGTAATCCCAGCCGCCCACTGGAGAGCAATCAAAGAAGGCTATAGGCAATTGAGCCTAGGCGCACACCCAGCAATAATGCGCCAATAACACAGTGACGCAACGACGCTCACTGGCGAGCAAATTAAGTAGCCTACAGTCAGGCTAAGGCGTGAGCTACCGTGCAAGGTGCGACACGGCCATAATAATACAGCGGTGTGAACTAAGCTGCCAACTGGCGACACACTACAGCAGCCTACACACGCGCAACAGTGTGACACGGCTAAAATAACACGGTGAAGGCGATTTAGGAAACTAATTCGCCCAGTGTAGGCTATACAACAGCATGCATGGTGTTTGGCATGGCTCATCCACTGGCAAGCAATAAAGTCAGCTATGCAACGCAAGGCTTAGGTGAGAGCCCACGACTGGTGGGACAGCTCAATACAACAGTGAAAGCGACTCTGACCCGGGCGCCTACTTGACGAGCAAATTAGTAGCCTATGCAACCGCCTAGGCGAACTCAGCACCCGAGTTGGCCGTGTGCGACAATGCTACAAAATACTGTGGCGGCGGGGCCTGGCTACCCCAAGCCACTCGCTGTCGATTAAATCAAAGTAAGCAACCGGTCTAGGGCGAATTTAGCACCGATCAACGTGTGACAATGCTACAAATACTGTGGCGGCGGCTTGGGACTCCCAAGCCACTCACTGTCGCCCATTAAAATCAAAGTAAGCAACCTTGGTTCAGAAATAACTTAGCACCCGATCAACAGTGCACAATGCTAGAAGACAATACATTCGAGTATACAATTAGCAACCGGGCTTAGAGAAAAACACACAAGCAACAGTGCGAACGAAGAATACCACGGCTACAGTGAACCAGCCACGTCTTGATCAATCAAAGCAAGGTGGAAAGGTGATATTAGCTTCCGCGGTAGCCGGGCTACGCGTAGCCTTCACACTTTACCTGTACCACCGGCCGCAGCCAAGTCGAACGGAATTGCAAGTCGCAGCCCTTGGTGGTCGAAGTCAAATCAAGCGCCAACCCTTAGGTACGAGCTACTTGCGACAAGCTAATGGTATACTTTCACACAACAATGTGTGTGCCACTTCCGCTTCCGCGAGAAGATAGAAGGAACAGATCCTCTGGTGACTTCCGGAATATATAGACATTCCCGGAGTCACCCAGGTGTCACAGGTGACTTTGTTGGTATAAAGATCTCGACCTGCGCATGCGCGCAATGGAACATCCAGTGCTGTAAGCACCGCCTCTGGCGGTCAGTAGGAACGAAATAGAACCCATTTAACACTTCTAATGCTTTAATAGGGTGTCCTGTATTACATTTAACCCAGTCTGACCATATTTCATTAACAACTTTATATAGAACAAGTTAGGTAAATATCGCTGTGACGTATACATCACATCGGGCCGTGAGCCTCAAAATAGTCATAATAATGTCACAATAACAAAAATGGTAATAAGCTAATCAATTAATTTTAGTGTTTCATTTATTTTGAATTAATATAGGGGAGAGTGGCCTTAAGTTGTGGCAACTTTTTTCACTCAAAGTGACTTTAAAGTAAGGCCTTGACAGTAAAGTCTCCAACTCAAATATGTACATATATTTCATGGTGTTGTGCATCCCTGGCAATAAAAACTTTGGATCTGGAATAAACTGTTGAAGAAATATAGCTTTCGGAAAAAAAGTTGTCTTGTTGCACAACTTGCCCCCGGTGTGGTGTAAGTTGTGCGGTTGGAGAGAATACCATGGGGTAAATTGTGCCATTGATATATATCTCATAAACTGTAATGCAAGACAAATCCATTAGACAATCACTTATTTAAGGTGTATTTAAAGTAAATAGTTGACAAAGATTGAAGGACAATTTTCTTAAACAAGGCCTAGCAGATCTAATGGTTTTACCTGCAAAGCTCACAATGACAAAGTCACCATCATCATCTTTCTGGCCATCTGAACTCTCATCAGTGGTGTCGTTATGGAATTCCAGGATGTCACTCTTCTGAGCTACTGTAGACAACTTCTTCTGGTGACCAGCGCATACAGCCATGCCACTGGCACAACTCTCAGAAATGTACTTTGCACTAGTTGCTCTGTGTTGCAACCAACTGCCACCTGACAAATGTGATTCCCTCTACATGTTCAAGTTTAAATCAAGGCTCAAAACCCATATGTACACCCTGGTGTTTCCTCCCCATTAACTATCTTACCTCTGCACTACTATCTGTGTTTATGTGGATGTATGGGCTTTACGTCTTTATTTTGGTTATTGTTATTTTACCTTCATTGTTTACCTACTGAATGCACTATGTACAGCACTTTGGACAGTGCAAACTGTCATAAATGTGCTTTTATAAATACATTTTACTTACTTACTTACTTACTTACTTATAACTCACCTAGGCCCTTTGGCACAAATCACCCCAATCCCAGAAATTTGGATAATAAGCATGATGCAGCAATTTAGGGCTGACATCAAAGTTAACTGTATAGACCAAAATGTAGCATACCAAAGCACTAAAACATATGTCAAATGTTTTCAAACTTGTCTATTATTGTTCAGACACAATAATCAAAAAAACTTGATCATGGACATTTTACTTTGAAAGGCAAACAACTGGTTTTTTTTAGCTTAAATGTGCTTATATCTCAAATTCCATGTGTCTCCCTTCTTTACATGATGTTTCAAATGGATGGATGGCTCTTCTCCATAAGTGGTCACATTTCCAATTTCTTCCACGGTTTTCTAGAAACAAGGGATGGCACAACTTCCAAAATGCACAACTTAGGCCACTCTCCCCTATGTTCTTTTGCTAAATTCAAAGTACATTTGAAAAAATCTAAACAAAAATTAATGACAACACATTCTAATATAAGGGTTCAGTAAAAATAAGTTTGGATAATATTTTGGAATAAAAAAAATAAAAATAAAAAATAAAATAAAATTGAGAAAACATCAGAAATGTGTTCTACAGTCATATGAAAAAGTTTGGGAACCCTCAGCCGGCATTATAATTGACTTGCCTTCACACAAAAAAAGATAAAAGTGGTATGTCTTTCATTTACCAGGAACAGCTAAGTACTGGGATGTTTTCCAAACAAAGATTTTTTGAAAAGCATTATTTAGTTTTATGAAATTAAATAAAATGTCAAAAACTGGCTGTGCAAAAATATGGGAACCCTTGTGGTTTTGTTGATTTTAATGCCTGTAACAGTATGTAAAACTGATGACTTTAATCACAAAGTTGGTTGGATTATGTTGTAAAGCCTTGAACCTCATATAAAGGTCTGTTTAATCATGAGAAAAGGTATTTTAGGTGCCTAAATGCAAGTTGCACTTCTGTTTGACTCTCTGCAGAAGTGAGATAGAATGGGATCATCAAAACAGCTCCCAAAAGATCTTAAACACAGAATTATGCATTGTCATGGTTTAGAGGAAGGCTACAAGAAGCTTTCCTAAAGGTTTCAATTGTCAATTTAATGGGGAGGAATGTTGTCAAGGAATGGAAGGACACAGGCACAGTGCTGTGAAGTAAACCCAGGTCTAGCAGACCAAGAAAAGTACAAGAGCGGCATATGCGGCGGATTGTGAGAATGGTTGCACACAACCCACAGATCACCTCCAAAGACCTGCAAGAACATCTGGCTGCAGATGGTGTATCTGTACATGGTTCAACAATTCAGTGCAATTTGCACCAAAACATCTGTATGGCCGGGTGATGAGAAGGAAGCTCTTTCTGCGCCCACGCCACAGATACAGTTGCTTGGAGTATGCTAAAGCTCATTTAGACAAGCCAAATTCATATTGGAAGAAAATGCTTTGGACTGATGAGACAAAAAATAAGTTATTTGGTCATTATAAAAGTGTTTACGTGGCGTAAAGGAGAAAACTGCATTCCAAGTAAAACACTACCTACTTTAAAATTTGGTGGAGGTCTAATCATGCTGTATGACTGAGACTGGGGCCCTGGTTAAAGTGGATAGTCGGATGAATTCAACCCAGTTTCAACAGATTATTCAGGATAATGTTCAAGCATCAGTCACAAAGTTGAAGTTGCGCAGGGGTTGGATATTCCAACAAGACAATGACCCTTAACACAGTTCAAATTCCTGCAGAGGGAAAAGTACAATGTTCTGATATGGCCGTCGCAGTCCAACATTTCGATTAATTAATCACAGAAAAATTTACGCGATTAAAAAAATTTACGCAGATTAATCGCACTTCTATAGTGCCCTTTGTTCCGGTGCAAAAGGGGTGAGACCATGGGTGAGACGTAGAGAAGAAAAGCAGGGCAAAGGGGCGGAGGTCTCTATGGATGTGTTATGGGATGTTTCGGGCAAATAAGCATGAAGGTAAGAAGACAGTTTATTTTATTCTCCGCAGTGTCTGTGAATTATTAATTTAGTGTGCGCCAACAATGTAGGTTCAAAACTCAGTTATCTCTCAATCTACCTCCGTGTCTCACTTTGTTTGCTAGCTGCGTGTGTAGCGGTATGTGTGTGTCGGTATGTGTGTGTGTCTCAATATTTTTGGCTTTGAGTAGTACGATGACGAATGAGTCGGCGCGTTTTGGAGATAGACAGTCTTCATTTAGCCTGCTGGTTTTATTTCATGTAGCCTAGAAACCTGGCTAAGGAGAGGAGAGAGAGAGAGAGAAACAAACTGTAGGATAGTCTACAGCTGTTTATAAAAAGGCAAAAAAGTGTCATATAAGTATGCGATTCATTTAGATTAATTAATCACAGAGCCTGTAATTAATTAGATTATTTTTTTTAATCGCTTGACAGCCCTAGTAAGAATGTTCAAAATACCTCCATCCAGGATCCAGACACTCATCACAGGCTACCAGAGGCGTCTAGAGGCTGTTATTTTTGCAAAAAAAGGCTCAACTAAGTACTGATGACATTTTTCTTTTGGGGTGCCCAAATTTATGCACCAGTCAAATTTTGTTATGATGCCTATTGCATATGTTCTATTATTCCAACAAACAAAATGACACCGCTGAATCGCTTCTGTTTCCCTAAGGTATGTCATATATGTAAAGGAATTTGCTTCTTTGAAATCCCAGCTAATGATTAACAAAAATCCCCAAAATTAGAAGGGGGTCCCAAACCTTTTCATATGACTGTATGTGGTCTACTTAGTCTGTGTTCCATCCCTCATATTTTTCCTTTAAGTAAAACTGGGTCCGGGTTCTTATGGGTTAATTAAGGGATGTTTGTCTTATGTAACTAGTAGGTACTACCATTGTGTGTGCCTTATTGCAAAGTGTTACCAGCAAATTCTTTAAACAACAGGATTCAATCAAAATGGACAGACCTCTGAGTTCAGTGGGAACGCAATTTTTAACCAGTCAAATAGCCTATGGTCTGTTTTTGAAATCTGGACCAGATTATAATTGTTCTTGTGAAAAAGGGTGTCCCTGCTTCTGAACAGTCTTTTTTCTATTGAACATCACTGTAGAATTCCTGGGCTGTCACAGTGTTTGGAGGTTTCTATTAGGCCTACCCTGGACATGAGACAAGGTGCAACTAGTTTCCAACAAGTGGCATCAAATTATTGCCCACACAAAATCTAATATAATCAACAACGGTCTCAGTTGTATTGTCCACATCATCTCATGTAAGAAACTCCCCTCGGTAGAGAGAAAGCATCCTTTATAGACTATGCTGTCACTCCAGACCTTTTCTTGATTTGTGGTTTACTGCTTTTGAGAACAGTTCTATAAGGGTATTATGGGATCCCAGTTTGGTAAAGAAGGGTTTGGCTCTACCATAGAAGCATTATTCACATTGTTTAAAATTCTGTCATCCCATGTCACAGTGGTAGTTCCTAAATGTGAGGGTGTAGCAGTTAGAGCCAAAGTGTTCTTCACAGGACACAGTGCTCACTTAGGCAAGGCAAGGTAGTTTATTTATATAGTACACCAGACATTACAGCCATTCAAAGTGCTTTACAGGGGCATGAAATACACAAGATTAAAATACATCAAGTATGAAATAGACATTAGAAAAGCAAATTTAAAATATTAATAGAAATTAAACATTTCAAATAAAATAAAAATTACAGGTTAAAAGGGAAAAACTGAAAAGTCTTCAGATTTGATTTTGAGTTGCAGCAGATCTCAAATTTTCTGGAAGTTTGTTCCAGATATTTGGTGCATAAAAACTGAAAGCTGCTTCTCACTTAGGGGAGCAGAAATCTGTTAAAAGAGAGAATGGCGGAGGAAGTCTGATGAAGAAGAGGTATTCTGTCTCGAAGTAGACAAGTCTCAAATTGCAGATCTCTAACTCACAAAAACAAGTAGGTAGCAGCAGCCTCAGTTCCTCCTCGTTTCACCTCCACAAAAGCCTTAGCATTTCTTTGAGAGTGCCAGGTTCTGTCTAGAGACATACCTGTCAGAAGAGAAAACATTGTTTGTTAAAGTGATCTAATACTGCACTGACATTTGCAACTTTATGCTATTGGACAACTGATCGTCAGTTAAATAGTGCTGTGACACCTTATAGCAGTTTTAATGTACTGTACACTGTATCTGATGTGGTGCAGCAATATGTCTCACCAGAGCAGTCACACTTCTTTTGGTCAAAAGCATCCAACATGCCCATGCTTTTCAGGACAGCGTTCAGGTCATAGTTCTCCTCCATCTTGAATTGAGGCAGGCTCACCACAACCTCTTCTTTTTTCATCATGTCTGGACCAGTCCACTCCACAAACTTCTCAGGTCAGCTGCTTCCTCCAGCTGGGGTGGACACAGTGTCAACACCATGTAAGTGGGGTGTGTGCGTGCTGGTGCGGGTGCTGGCCACATTGAGAACTAGAAGATAAAGGGAAAATGTGAAACCGAGGAGACAGGTACTTTGTCATCTCTCAAGCTGCGTAATGTTGGTTAAATAGCACACACGCACGCACACACACACACACACACACAGCCTTAATACCCTACAAAGTAAACACACACGTAAGGATATGACGCCACGTTACTGTTTATTCTCACACCTACCTATAGAAACATATCTGAGCATTTACGTAAACTTAACTAGATGAAAACATGCAAGAAAGTTGATGTTGAAGTTTTCTGCATTTCATATGAAGTAAAGCAGTACCCTGGACTATGAAGAGTACTAACTTTGTTAACCTGCTGTCTGATTCACCGAGTTTACGTTAGCCTCATAGCATAATTGCCTAAATCATATTTACTCTACATCTACTCTATTCTACATCTACTTGTCGTTAGCCTACTAGCATAATTGCCTAAGTCATATTTTAAAGGTTATAGAGTATAGGGTAAAGTAGATGTAGAGTAGAGTAGATGTAGAATAGAGTAGATGTAGAGTAAAAGTAGAGTAACTATGATTTAGGCAATTATGCTATGAGGCTAATGATATGTAATTGTCCAAACAAAGACAGCGAATCAACTCCTTTACTTCATATGAAATGCAGAACACTTGCAGAATTCACATTTTCACTGTTCCTTTCCAATGGGTACTGTGGTAGCCGAATCCCCCATGGCTTGACAAAGACAAAGGTAGTAGACTGGACTTATCATCAGTGATCAGGTTTATTCAGAAGTTTCCAGAAGACATACAGAGGATTTCATGGTAGCAGTAGCAGCAGGCTGAGGCCGCAATGGCACTCTCGTTGCTAGTTAGAGGACCCGTTTATATCTGTGTGTGGGGTGTATCATGTGTTCTTAATATCTGCAAATAGACATATCGTTTCATCCCAAGTCAAACACACGTCCATCTAGGGATCTGACCTTAACCTTTAGATTCTATTTGCTCAGCAACTCTGGTGAATAGAGGCTATTCGAATCTACAACATTCCTCCATTTAGAATTAAATAATTCTACCAAAACAAGATGTAACCAAACATATTTGAATAGCCTAACAGAAACCCCCCACCAAAACACAGAAACACTCTTTATGAGTGAAGTAGAATACAATGCATAGATGAAAGCATTACTGCAGTAAACTACATAAGAAAGGGACCAACAAAGCAACAACGCAAACACTGAACGATGATAATGTTAAAACCATGAGCAGGGAGCCCCCTGCCAAGACGACAGCATAGCAAGTTAGCTGAGTCTCTCAGTAGTCTCAAGTTCAGATATTTTGAGGCATGATCATGGGGGATGTAATCCATCCAAGATTGGCACAGAAGAGGGTCCTCCATTACATAGCTGGCAGACTCCGCCAGACGTGGCCAGCCGCCCAGGAAAGTCCAAGATGGTATGCGGTTGGCATGCGTGTGGCCATCTCCGTTATCAGCCATGACCACGGAATGCACTTGCGACAGCGCGGGGGCAGTAACCCGAGCTTTCTGAGTTCTTGATGACAGACGTTGGTCTCCAATCTTTTCCCTCAGCGTACATAAAGCACAGAGCGACTTAACAAGCTCGAATCCAGTCCAGCCTTTTTCCCAAAGTCTTAGTCAATAAAACGTGCACACGGTTCTTTGTTATGCAACAGTGGAACTACGTGGATACCTGGCCATAACGGAGCCTCTGTAGTCCCCAGACCGAATATGAACTGAGAGTAGTTAAAAAAAATTGATTTGATTCTTATCTTATCGATGAATCATGTCACTCACCCGGGATGAATCCTGAGTCAAAACGGGTAAAACAGAACACACAACTCCCAAAAACACAACCAACGTCCGGATCCCATCCATGCTTCTGTTTCCGTCCGCTTCACCAGACGTTCTACTTTTGGTTCTGACACCAAACTGACAGCGGCCACTTCATGGAGCTATAGTGACCAGGACATACGATTTACAAAACCCCTCCTCCTGTTGCATCAAATGCTCATACACACCAGGGTGAAATCCCCTGTTATCACACATATTCTTTTGTGACAAACACACAAAAGGATGATGTGAAGTGGGAGGTGTTCAAGCACTCTTCTACGCCTTTGCCCCCGGGGGATGCTTCTCATTTGTCCATTCAGGGTCTGACAATTCCCTTGTCTTGTCCAAAGCACATAGAGACATGTGGGTGTATCTCTATCCATACAGAAATGAAAATAAATCTCAAATGCCAGACGGACACTAAACCACCAGGGAGTTTAATTCATGGCATTTTATCTTGACATAAATATGCTCTTTGAATTTATAATGTCTTTGTAATAATTTTAATACTTTACAAGGCCTCTCTGGAAAAAACAAATCCATATCGTCACATTTTCAGCTGCATGGAGAGCACGCTGGAGATTTTAATTACCTTTGTGACAACACATCACAGCATGACAGCATAATGGTGGGGTGTCAGTGAGGCTTTATCTTGGGAGAAAATAACCAACATTATGTAAACTATGTTCTAACAAACCCTATTCAAAACAGCCATTACTCCTTAGTTTTATACTGAAAAAGGGTAATCATACATTGTATAAGTTTGTTTTGCCCTGTATGCAAACCTGACATGTATATAGAGTTCACACAAAGAGTCTGCATTAAAAAATAGCAGCATGACAGATGAGCAGAGCCCGATACTGTGGGACATCTAAGCAGTAATTAAAATGTTCACCAAGGGACATTTAGGGATAGTAAAATGTGTATTAACTCTTTCCTGCCAGCAGGTGGTAGTAGAAGCCAGTCAAGAATAACTCACCACTTCAAACCCTGCTTCTTTAACCCAAATGAGAACCTTGAAAACGTTGAAAAAGATGTGAACACTTTATTTGGCTTAGTCTTGTACTCTTTTTTCTTGTTGCTTGCAAGGGTCAAATTTCCTCAAGGTTTTCTTTGGAAGTCACTGGGTTACACAATACAAAGACAGTATCATTCAATTCATATTTTATTTCTTAGGTATACTTTATTTTCACACTAGTTACATATAAACATGTTTTACAATGGAAATGTGTTTCCAATATTTGGCACGCACAGCTTTGGCAACAAATTCAGCTTTAAACTTGTAGAAAAATGTTTTAATTTATTTCGTTTCTCAGCACCTAGTTGCGGTAGGAGGGTGCTTCTTGTGCATCTGTGACTGTGAGGATGCATACGTGACATTGGGGAGAAGTTGCAACTGGATGTGCAAGCCTGTGTGGGCTTGTATTTGCTTTTGATCAAAGTCCCTGTTGTGACGCACACCCCTGAGCACCGAAACAGCACTGGCACACTTGTGATAACATCGAGGCACTTCTTTGGATTTTTGATCATTGCCACATGCTCAGTTCTTTTCAAAAATAGACATTTGAATTTGACGAAGCTAGCCTGCTGAGCCCTTTACAGAATACAGCAGACTCTGTGTTACATCTGTACTGTATTATTATTATTACATTCTTACACCAACAAAGTGCTGACAAAAGTGCATATTTACAGAGTGCTAAAAAGGTCCAGGAAAAAAGTGGAATCTTTTCAGAGCATCACAGACATGGTGAAAAGGCAGAACACAGTGGCAGATTGGCAGATAAAACAATGTACAGTTTAAAGACTGATTACAGATTTCATGAAGGACTTGATGTGATACAGTACTTTCGGCCAGTGAAGTACCAGTGTGGAGACATTTACAGCAACTCTACCTGTACATACACCAAATAGGATGCTTTGAAAAAATATCCACATATTCTGCATTTACATCGTGACCGAAAAAGATAGTCTTATTTTCCTAACATAATACCTAACTTTTTATACAAAATAAAATGTGTTAATCCTTTTTATCTTTCTTAGTTGGCCACACCTCACCTCTACTTTTTTCACTTTTTTAAGCTGACAGTTACTATATGAAACATGTAAGAATATACACAACAACAAAACATTACTCGGGGGGCCAATGTTAACGAACAAATACTTACAAAACATAATACTTTGCACCTCGTCATGTTTATAGACTCCATCTGATCAGGGGATATTTTCTGAATCGTACGACAGAGAAACCGTGAAGGAGGAACTTCAATCCTCGTAAGAGAAGTACTGTTATGTTTCATGTATCAAAGTAAACATTCTTTAACAATTGAATGTTAAAGTATGTATTTGAAGAGTTAAACAGAAAAAAATATTCATCCAGTGTTCTAACACATCTGCTTGGCTGTAAATTTGATTGTATGTAATCATAATACATGCATGCTTCACTCATGATACTGGAACGTATGCAATAACAGTACTAATAAAAAGTTATAAAAACTTTAAGTAGTATGTGTAATGCAACAACAATTAACACACTCATTTTACTGCCTGAGCCATCACATTTACAACTTATAGAAACCATAATGTAAAGCAGCTGTTGTTCCTCTCAGCTTATGTCTTTTGGTTAGGTAGTGTTTTTGCTATTGTTGCTGTTGTTTCTATGATAACCAACACTTTTCACAAGAAATATTATGTTGATGTCAACACTTTTTTTGCTCACAGAAAGACCTCAGTTCCTTCAGTTTTCTAGACACCTAACAAATGCACAGTATGGTACTCGGGGAACGATCATTATAAAACAGCCTATAATGTTTCCTTTGAAGAGTCCTTAAGTAAGCACTATGGTGGGATTGTCTGGCAGTACCTCCAGCAGTCACATCTCAAAGTGACGGTAGATGCTCTCAACGTGACTAAGGACCCTTTGCCAGTCAGGACCTCCTGCTCTCAGCATCTCCTCAACAGTCTGTGGATCCAGGATTCCAAATAAGTAAATATACTCCAAATTTACCTAAACAATTAACCTTTTCTGCATAGAAAAGGCAAATGAGGCTTTACTGTAAAATGTGTTTTATTAATAAAGAGTCATGCGGGCTTACCAGGGTTTGTGCGATCCCAACCGTCTCTCCTGTTTTGAATGCCAGACTGAGATTCTCCTTCTACCAAAAAAAGAAAAAAGGTGAACCAATCAAATAAGTTAACCACCATAAAGCACTTTGCCCCATCTATTAAATCAGGCACTTGGCACAGTTCCTACCTTGTTATCTGGAGTAAGTGTGCTGTAAGGGATGTGTGAGGGGAGGTATGTGTGGTACATGGCACAGAAGGCGAGACCATCGGACCAGCTGCTGCTGAAGTTGGTGATGTCAATATTCTGCATAGAGAGAGAAGACCCAGGGAAGATTAAGGTATCACAAAAGAACTAGGGTTTTAAACAGTCAACTGTAACTCCAGCTGTAACAACTCTTTGCAGCAGGCCTTTTTCACAGGAGAAGTTTTGACATGTAATAGCAGGAAAAGCACAAGTGTAAAAAAACAAATAGCATTGAAGAAATTAAACACCTCTTCAAGTCATGGGGGAAAGTCCGGCACCTCTCGATATCAGATAAGCAATAAAACACGCACAATACTTGCTATAAATCATAACGCCTACATAAAAGTCAGGACAAGTCAAGTCAACATTATTGTACATTTCTGCAATATGTGCAAGGCATACAGAGGAATCAAAAAATAAGTTTTGTTTCCGACCCACGGTGCCAAAAAATACAAAAAGATTAAAAAGAGTCTGTGCCCTTCGTTGCTGCCGTCAGCTGACATTACAGTTGACTTGTATAGTTCTGTTGCAAATGATGTAACAATTGCGTCTATTCTTTAAAGGCTCCTCATGCATCTCATTACCAAATGTAATATGTGCACACACTATCAACTTAATTTATTATTTGATAACTCTTTAAAGCGATTGTTTAAATGACTCCACCCTGACTGAACCACATCAAACTGAGGCTATGAAACATTATCATAATCAATAAAACATTAGCCGTTTGAGAAATAAATTACATTTAATGCATTATAATTTTGGTTTTTAAGACCGGAGTACATTTACATAGAAAAAAAAACCTTGTATAAACAAAATCAATGTAAACCAAACCACATCTAGGATCACCTTGTAGCCTTGTGTTCTGCTCTGACACCAGCGGAGCAGCGAGTTTCTCTTGGAGCCTCCATGGCGACGCAGTAGCAGATTGAAACCATCCTGGGACCTGACAACAACAATATAAACTGCTGAGGGGTATTTTAGTTGAAAAGCCACAAGAGTTTGTTATTAGTTGAGCTTTTGTGGAGAAAATTGTCAAATAGATGACTCTGCTATTGGAAAGAAAAACCTAATTAATGCATTGATTTAGGTGAGACAGGTGGTCTGGCCCCAATATGGAGCTTTATGAGTTTGCAAGATGAAGGTACTTGGGTCAAGACAAGTAATTTCGATTTACACAGAAGGCAGCAATTACATTGGTCTCTTGAACACAATCGTTTGTCAGTGTGTGTGTGTGTGTGTGTGTGTGTGTGTGTGTGTGTGTGTGTGTGTGTGTGTGTGTGTGTGTGTGTGTGTGTGTGTGTGTGTGTGTGTGTGTGTGTGTGTACTCACTTGATGGGTGGCAGCTCAGTAAGGGAAGTGTTGTACTTGTTTAGGGACTCCTCACGTTTTCCTGGGGAACCCAAGCAACCATACAGCATGCTGTCATTATGAACAATCCAAGCAGTGGGGGGGAGATAAGTGTTTTAGCTACACTGCTCTTCAACATGTTAACATGAAACCTCAACATGTTTAAAGCTAGATTCAGTGATTTTCAGCCTTGGGGGCAGTAGAAAAATCTGTAACGGAACGTCGACATTAATTGCATAAAATAGAATACTAATTAGCAAGCAAAAGCCCATGAGCACATTATTTATACTGTGTATACTTTGTGCATGTGGTGTTTGGGGATGACTTCAGTTGGTTATTCTGAGCTTTTTATGCTGAGAACAACCTAGAAACAATGCCATAAGTGCAGTGAGAGTACAGCTTTAAAAAGGTGCTCTTTGGAGATTTCTTGTGAGAATACACAAGTTGTTAACATTCATTGTTTCCTTGAAATTGCACAAATGTTGAATGCACTCCTTTTCGTACATAACATTTGTAAAGACTATTTCTTTTAGACCCTGTATTGTTTACATTCAGGTTTAGTTACAATAAGTCTTCTTCTTTACTTCCTTTGGTGGTTCATTGCTACATTAAGGGTGTATTCACACTGGGAAGGTCCGCTAGTTCACTTGCTTTGGTCCAGACCAAATAAAGTTTAGATTTTTTTCTTTTGGTGTGGTCCACTTTCATATTGCCCCTTTTGCAAGTGAACCAGCATTAAGAAGTAAAACCACACGTGATCTGAGGTCATTCATTCATTGGAAAGACATTCTGGGGTGGAGAGAAGCAGGAAGCACGAAGTGAAAACTGCGAAATATATAACTGATACGATATGGGGTTAAAATAATAAATAAATAAATAGGCCTACATCTAGCCTATAAATAAAATAAAAAAAACATAAAGTTATTGTTGTTTCATATGGTTATAAAATGTAGGCCTGTGTCAATGATGTGGTTTGTAGCCTACGATGTGAAACATAATATTTACTGTATTTTCGCCGCTGGACGCGCGGCTCGCGAGGAATAGGCTCATGCTGACACACAGCTGCCGTGTGTCAGCTGGGTGTGAGTTCGGCGCAGCTCAGCTCCAAACTGACACGGGGATAGTATTGATGGTCCCGTAACATGGGAAGCAAAATAAAAACACGCACTTCATACAAAGCGTAGCGTGAACCTGTTGACACTGTCTATCAAATGTAATATATTTGCTCGGGGCTCCCGCTCAAACCACAACTAATCTTCCCAACAAAGGCAACACTTTCCCATAATGTGAAGCTGACGGTGATTTATTAAAAAAGAAAAATCACAGTACTTCCTGCAATTGGGTCGGATCGAGTCCGGACAAATTCACACCACAAACGAACTGCAGCAGAGTGCGTATGGAACCGCATCGAGACCACCTCTTCAGCTGGGTCTCGGATCGTTTGTTTGGTCCGCCCCCGAGTGCGATTGCTGTATTCACACATGTCTGAAAGATGCGCACCAAAGGCGGAAGTGCATCTGAGTTCGTTTCAACCGAACTAAACACGGCATGTGTGAATACACCCTTATTGGCCTGTTGCCCCCCATCAATCAAAATATTTAGTAAAAAAAAATAGGTAACACTTTATTTGAAGGCGTATACATAACGCTGTCATAAGACTGTCATAAGACTGTCATTACACTGTCATGACATATGTCATGAACATTATGAATGGTTATGAATGGTTATGACTGTTGTCATAAAGTGTCATTCGGTAAATTATGTCACGTTTAATGACACATTGACATTGTATGAGATGTCTTTTTTATGACAACCTGACATAAGCTAAGACAAAATAACTTGTCGATGTCTTGGTAATGACAACCTGACATAAGCTAAGACAAAATAACTTGGTAATGACAACCTGACATAAGCTAAGACAAAATAACTTGGTAATGACAACCTGACATAAGCTAAGACAAAATAACTTGTCCGTGTCTTTGTAATGACAACCTGACATTAATGAAGACAAAATATCTTGGTTATGTCGACTTGACATTAACCAATAACATGACCTGTCATAAACATGTAATAGTAGGCTTAATAATCAAATGTAAAAAAACTATTTTGATTTATGTTGTAAGATTACATTAAACTGTCATATGTGGAAGGTTTTGATATTGACTGTCATGAGACCTTTATTATACTGTCATGAATGTTTCTGTCGGCCTGAAGTAAAGTGAAACAATTTGGACAGTTTATTAACATGTCATGAAGCGTTATTACACTGTCTAATGCCTTTATAACAGGCTCATGAATGATTCTGTAGGACTAAAGTAAAGTGAAACAATTTGGACATTTCATTAACATGTCATGAAGCGTTATTACACTGTCTAATGCCGTTATAACATGCTCATGAATGATTCTGTTGGCCTGAAGTAAAGTGAAACAATTTGGACAGTTCATTAACATGTCATGAAGCGTTATTACACTGTCTAATGCCTTTATAACATGCTCATGAATGATTATTTTGGCCTAAAGTAAAGTGAAACAATTTGGACAGTTCATTAACATGTCATTAAGTGTTATTACACTGTCTAATTTTGACATTGACTGTCATGAAACCTTTATTATACTGTCATGAAGTATTGACTTTACCTCAAAGTGAAACAATTTGGACTTTTCAGTAAATATTATTACACTTAATTATACACACAACAGTGTTAACTGCAGTAGTATCCCCTTTATAGATGTAACATGAAGCATATCAGTATTACATGTGGAAAATACCTTAACAAAAGCAATATAAGTCAAGACAGTCTGTTTTATTGGCATTGAGACACTAAACAAAAAATATATACATACACTTAAGAACTACTACTTTAAAATCAAATGCACTTTCCAGTCCTTAAATTAACAATCCAGAGATTGTATGTTATATAATATATGTTATAATGGCTGCTAAAAATCACCAGGAAGAGATCAGCTTAAACACAAAAGGAGGGCAAATGGCACTCAGCCTTCAAACTTTGTAGGCATGTTAGCTTCAGCATACAACTAGTGCAAACTTGTAAGTGAATTACGGTGCTTAAACAGGCAGATTGCAGATCAGCAAATCATAGAGCTATTAGCACCAAGGGCGTAGGAACCGGGGGGGACGGAGGGGACGTGTCCCCTCCAATATTGGAAACAGGCGCATTTGTCCCCCCCAAAAATGATACCGCAAGGAGAAAAATATTTGATTTTGAAAATGCTTTTATTTTGAAAGCGCAACACAGCTTCTTGTCACCGGCCTCCTAAATGTGTTTGTCTTGCCCCGAACCAAGCCTTTAAGGTAGCGCGCAGGGTTGGGAGTTTAGGCATTCAGGCGGGAGTGCCCAATGGAGTGTTTTAACGCAGCGCTGCCTAGAAGGCTGCGTTGAGGGCACACAACACCAGTAGAACGCTACTCGGTTACTTTTTTCACACGTTAACCTGTTCTTTCTGTTAGTAAATGCTCTGCGCAAAAGCTCATTCACTTCCTACTTCATCCAAACCGACTTAAACAGCTCTCTGTGTATCGTATCGCTAATTTAAGCCTGTAACAAACCTAGTGCTGAGTCCGCCTCTCTCATGCTGCTGCTGCTGGCAAATCAGAGGTTCACTGCTTCTGAACGTTACCCAGCATGCGCTCTCTAAAAGCCTTCTGCTCTATGGGCTCGGGCTGCCTACTGTAAATATGGGTTTTCAGGTCGATGCAAGGTGCGATTTTTAAAAAAAGAAAAGAAAAAAAGGGTGACGTTTTTATTCATGAAACATTTGGAAACTAAACTTGCAAGAATTAAATCTCCCACACAGTAACATTCAAAGTATGATTCAGTGTTTCCCCCACCGTTCACACAGCAGCGGCGCGCCACCGCTGCTATATTTTCTCCGCCGCTATTAAAATCCTCCTCCTCCTCATTATTATTCTACTTTTTTTCTTTCTTTTTTTTTGGTACGTATGCCTAGCTCATTTTAGAAACGGGGCAATGCCAAACATAAACGCTGTCCATGCGTCGGAGGTGAATGTAACTTACTCGGCGGAAAACAGAAACTAACGGAGGGGATCGGCTCACTGTAGAGGTCCCTTTAGTCGCGCTGTCAGTTTTCCGTCAGGGCTCCGTGTATCCGGGCTCGAGACATACACACAGATCGCGGAACATTCACTAACGAAACAGTTAGTGGCTGAGCGAAGAATGTGGACTACTGTAGGCTACTGGTGCAAATTCCACAACTCATTACTTGTGTTACAGTTTTGTACAATATGTATTCATTTATATTTGGCTGCTCCACCAGTTAAGTTTCAGTTTCGTTTTTCATCTTTTTCATCTGTCGGACAGCTGTTCGCTCAGCTGATGGGCTCGATCCTCACGGAGCAGACAGCGGGAGTCAGTCTAAAGTCAGCGATGATCACTCTCGCAAATCAAAAAGCTAAATTATAAAATAAAGCTCTCTCTTCCTCCCTCTGTCTGTCTGTATAGGGCCTATATTTCTCTCTCCACTGCACACACACTGAACCTCTCCTCACTAGTTTTAAGGAAGCAGAAGGAGGATTATACCCTCATTTTGCACTTTTAAATATTAGAAGATTGCAGGCAGGTAAAATAGGCAAATCATTTTCTGTGTTGTGGCATTTTGTGTTTAAATATTAATTTCTATACAAAAATGTCAAAATCTGTAAGTAAAGAAAAAAAAGGCAAAGTTGCAACACCAATAATCCAATCTATCTGAATAGTAATTAGTGCATATTCTCCTCTCAAAGTGCACTAGATCAATGCATTAAAATGTAAAGGGACCCCCCTAGGACGTTCAGGGACCACGCCACCGCTGCTGAAAAAAATCCTGCCGGGAAACACTGTGATTGCATATCATATATACTGATTGTTGTTTGTTTTTTTACATTGGATTTTTTTCTTGTTATTTTACTACTTTTGTCTGGAAAATTCCTTAATATCAGTGTTTCTGCATAAGTGGATTTTCAATTCATAGATATGGTGATATTTCATCAAGTTCTGAGGTGTCTTTGTGAAGGGATTCAACAGGTGTTATGCAAATTATTCTGTATATTTGATCTATTTATTATTTTCAAAGCAAATTTGAAAATGTCATATTTTTGCTTTCCATGGAAGGTGGCAGATGGTTGTTATACTGATGTGGAAAGCTTCTGGTAGTAGTGCTATCATGGAAACCCCCCCCCCCCCCAGCTGTGCCAAAAAGCAGGCGCAGAGATCTTGCAAGGGCAAAAAATGCCCGCTCGCGCGCTCAGCGCGCGCTCGCTGGTGTCCCCCCCAATGTTAAACTCGTTCCTACGCCCCTGATTAGCACACACAATAATAACAGAAATATACATTAGATCAGGTTGAAGTAAATAAAAGATACATAAAATAAAAGAGACTGTGTAGGCCTACTGCCCTGGCAGTGCGTAGTATGGAGCACGACAGCCAGCTAACATTTAAAAGCCCAATAAAGAATAAAAGACACAATGCTTGACTTCTCTTGTTTCTTCGTGAACCTTGTATTGGTAGGTTTTTCTTTGTAAAACTGTAACATAGACATGAAAAAATAAATCAATATACACACAGTACCAGACCTATACAGACAGTAGACAATACACAGTAAGTAGTATATGGTAAGTATACACACAGCTATGCTATTCCATTTAAGTATTAAACAACACATGACTGTAAAAATACAGCTTAGCATGTATGACAAAGTATAGTGAGCTAGCAAACAATTAGCTTCTGTAGTAGTGTACCTGCTAGCTAACAGGGCCACATGTGCAATCAAATAAACATACAAGTAGCTTACTTTACATTCTTACACCTGAAAGCTAATGTTAACATTGCACACTATCAACACTTACAGACAAATAGTCTCCAAGGCAAAGGCGTTATAAAGAAATACCCTGCAGCATTTATCTGTAGGCTATGCTGGTCCTATAGTCTGCATACAACTGTGAACAAAATGTAGGCTACATCAAACACCGGTGATGTGGCGCTAGATCCTGTATGAAACACGTGAGGGCTCACTCTGACACTTTTTCCAAAAACCAAGATAAAATAAAAATATTAACACTTCATATTCACTTAGGAAAACTGCTATATAACAATACTTGCAATAGCAATATGTCAAGACAGTCTGTGCTGCCTTAACTATAAGTCAGTAATTATTGTTGTATAGCAGTTTTTCAAAGTAAATATGACGTTTTAATATTTTCATTTTTGGAAAAAGCGTCAGAGTGAGCCCTCACGTGTTTCATACAGGATCTAGCGCCAAATCTCCGGTCGTTGCCTAGTTTACAATTTTTTTCCCAGTTGTATGCAGTCTACCGGGACATCATAGCCTATACATGCTGCTGAGTATTTCTTTATAACGCCTTTGCCTTGGAGACTATATGTCTGTAAGTGTTGATAGTGTGCAATGTTAACATTAGCTTTCAGGTGTAAGAATGTAAAGTAAGCTACTTGTATGTTTATTTGATTGCACATGTGGCCCTGTTAGCTAGCAGGTACACTACTACAGAAGCTAATTGTTTGCTAGCTCACTATACTTTGTCATACATGCTAAGCTGTGTTTTTACAGTCATGTGTTGTTTAATACTTAAATAGGAATAGCATAGCTGTGTGTATACTTACCATAAACTACTTAGTGTGTATTGTCTACTGTCTGTATAGGTCTGGTACTGTGTGTATATTGATTTATTTTTTCATGTCTATTTTACAGTTCTACAAAGAAAAACCTACCAATACACATGGGCTTTTAAATGTTAGCTGGCTGTCATGCTCCATACTACGCACTGCCAGGGCAGTAGGCCTACACAGTCTCTTTTATTTTATGTATCTTTTATTTACTTCAACCTGATCTAATGTATATTTCTGTTATTATTGTGTGTGCTAATAGCTTTATGATTTGCTGATCTGCAATCTGCCTGTTTAAGCACCGTATTCACTTACAAGTTTGCACTAGTTGTATGCTGAAGCTAACATGCCTACACGGTTTGAAGGCTGAGTGCCATTTGCCCTCCTTTTGTGTTTAAGCTGATCTCTTCCTGGTGATTTTTAGCAGCCATTATAACATATATTATATAACATACAATCTCTGGATTGTTAATTTAAGGACTGGAAAGTGCATTTGATTTTAAAGTAGTTCTTATTTCTGTTTTAAGTGTATGTATATATTTTTTGTTTAGTGTCTCAATGCAAATAAAACAGACTGTCTTGACTTATATTGCTTTTGTTAAGGTATTTTCCACATGTAATACTGATATGCTTCATGTTACATCTATAAAGGGGATACTACTGCAGTTAACACTGTTGTGTGTATAATTAAGTGTAATAATATTTACTGAAAAGTCCAAATTGTTTCACTTTACTTTAGGCCAAAATAATCATTCATGAGCCAGTTATAAAGGCATTAGACAGTGTAATAACGCTTTCATGACATGTTAATGAACTGTCCAAATTGTTTCACTTTACTTTAGGCCAAAATAATCATTCATGAGCATGTTATAAAGGCATTAGACAGTGTAATAACGCTTCATGACATGTTAATGAGCTGTCCAAATTGTTTCACTTTACTTTAGGCCAACAGAATCATTCATGAGCATGTTATAACGGCATTAGACAGTGTAATAACGCTTCATGACATGTTAATGAAATGTCCAAATTGTTTCACTTTACTTTAGTCCTACAGAATCATTCATGAGCATGTTATAAAGGCATTAGACAGTGTAATAACGCTTCATGACATGTTAATGAACTGTCCAAATTGTTTCACTTTACTTTAGGCCAACAGAATCATTCATGAGCATGTTATAACGGCATTAGACAGTGTAATAACGCTTCATGACATGTTAATGAAATGTCCAAATTGTTTCACTTTACTTTAGTCCTACAGAATCATTCATGAGCCTGTTATAAAGGCATTAGACAGTGTAATAACGCTTCATGACATGTTAATGAACTGTCCAAATTGTTTCACTTTACTTCAGGCCAACAGAAACATTCATGACAGTATAATAAAGGTCTCATGACAGTCAATATCAAAACCTTCCACATATGACAGTTTAATGTAATCTTACAACATAAATCAAAATAGTTTTTTTACATTTGATTATTAAGCCTACTATTACATGTTTATGACAGGTCATGTTATTGGTTAATGTCAAGTCGACATAACCAAGATATTTTGTCTTCATTAATGTCAGGTTGTCATTACTAAGACACGGACAAGTTATTTTGTCTTAGCTTATGTCAGGTTGTCATTACCAAGTTATTTTGTCTTAGCTTATGTCAGGTTGTCATTACCAAGTTATTTTGTCTTAGCTTATGTCAGGTTGTCATTACCAAGACATCGACAAGTTATTTTGTCTTAGCTTATGTCAGGTTGTCATAAAAAAGACATCTCATACAATGTCAATGTGTCATTAAACGTGACATAATTTACCGAATGACACTTTATGACAACAGTCATAACCATACATAACCATTCATAATGTTCATGACATGTGTCATGACAGTGTAATGACAGTCTTATGACAGTCTTATGACAGCGTTATGTATACGCCTTCAAATAAAGTGTTACCAAAAAGGAATAAAGAAAACTCCAGTGTACCTCGGACGATTTTAGGAAAACACTGGTAAATTGAAAAAATTAAAAAACTGCTGAAGTACCTCACCTGTATCAGTGTTTAGCCTGCTCTCTTGCCAATCCAGACCTCTTTTGCCTTTTAATGGCCCCGAATTCTTTAAAACAAACAATATGCATTCAAAGTGAGTCAAAATCATTACACCAACAGTAAACCATGGATTTTTCTGGGTTAGTAATCAAACCTTAAAGAAAGTTTTTCTTCAAGATAAGGTCTCACACCTTGTTTGTAGTTACAAGCGTTGATGCAGCATTGGACTGGGAAGTCCCATTCTGAGTGGTGTGTGAGTCTGACGGGGATGGTAATCTTGACAGGCTTCTGTAACATCACAGCACATTGTTAGGAAAACAGACTCGACAAAACCAGACTGATATTTTTTGGTGGCGTTGTTTAACAGGACAGCTGTTCCACTTGGCTCCAGCTGTACATTTAGATGTTCAAACTGTCCTGAATCACTTAATCGATTTTCCGGGACGAAATTTTGTGACTGGTATCCATTTGTGACAGCTACGTCAGACAAAAAGTGGAAGACTTTTTTTTGGCACCACTGATTCTGTAGCAATGTGTTGCAGAAATACTCCATGTTTTTGTGTACCCCAAAACTGCTCAACTCACCTTGACCTCTCTGTGGCAAGCGTTCTTCGCGTCTCACTGGATCTCACCTCCTCTCCGCCCCTCTCCTCATTGGTCACATTTCTTAGGTATCGCTTGGCCACACCTTTACAGTCTGTCCTGGCCTCCTCGCTCGCATCATTCTTCGTCATTTCATTCTGACGCCCACTCCCTGTCTCTTCTCGCCCCAGCCTCTCCCTGCCCCTGTTGGTCCCTTCTTTGCTTACAGAGCTGTTGGTTGCTTCTCCATTGGGTCTCTCTGGTTCCTGACATGGAACGTGGCTGATAGTGGCCAGTCTCTGCCTGCTTTCCTGTAACTCCGCTCTCAGGGTGACCAGTTGTGTGTCAGCCTCCTTCTGTCTCTGCTGGGCAGCAGCCAGCTCCCTCTCCACATCCTTGTGCGCCGTTCGGAGCGCAGTCAGCTCTTCTTCTGCCTCGGCTCTCAGACGGTCTGCCACGGACACCGCCACCTGCAGGTCAGCCTGGAACTGCAGCCATTCCCCACGCTCAGTCTGGGAGAAGGGAAACAATAGGGGCCATTTTGGGAAGAACCGTATTATTCCAACCAATTGATTATGCTTTATATGATAACATCAATTATTATTATGGTTTTCACAACAAATGTACAGTTTTTTTTACGTATATAGGAGATTCATGGTAACAACTCTTTACAGAAGTAAAGCTTTCGGGAGTGTCATCAGTTTTGCATGCATTTGGTATTAGAAACACATTTTTAACCTGCTAATAGGTTAAAAATATTATTATTATTATTATTATTATTATTATTATTATTATTATTATTATATTGTTTTCAGGTTCAAAATTGTAATTTAGGTCCGTACTAGAAACTGTTTTTATGGTGTAGTGTCCACAAAAAAAAAAAACTTTATAATTCTCACAGTGCCATTGCTAAAACTCCTCTTTTCATCCACTCTCTGAAACACTCCGTTCTATTTCGTTCCTACTGACCGCCAGAGGCGGTGCTTACAGCACTGGATGTTCCATCGCGCGCATGCGCAGGTCGAGATCTTTATACCAACAAAGTCACCTGTGACACCTGGGTGACTCCGGGAATGTATATATTCCGGAAGTCACCAGAGGTTCTGTTCCTTCTATTTTCTCGCGGACTAGCAGGTCTCACACATTGTCGTGTGATAATATACCATTAGCTTGTCGCAAGTAGCTCCTACCTAAGGGTTGGTGCTTCGATTTGACTTCGACCACCAAGGGCTGCGACTTGCAATTCGTTCGACTTGGCTACGGCCGGTAAGGGGTGAGTAAAGTGTGAAGGCTACGCGTAGCCCGAGGCTACCGCGGAAGCTACTATCACCTTTCCACCTTGCTTGATTATGATCAGGCGGCGGCTGGGTTCACAGTCGCCGTGTTATTCTTTCGTTCGCCGTTGCTTGCGTGTTTTTCGCTAAGCCCGGTTGCTAATTGTATGCTCGAATGTAGGCTGTTGTCTTTCTAGCATTGTTGCACTGTTGATCGGGTGATAAGTTTGCCTAGACCGGTTGCTTACTTTGATTTAATCGACAGCGAGCGGCTTGGGAAGCCGCCACCACAGTAGCCTACTTTGTAGCATTGTCGCTGTGAGTAGCCTAGAGCGGTTGCATGGGCTACTTAATTTGCTCGTCAGGTGGGCGGCTTCGGGTGCAGAAGTCTCTTTCACTGTTGTATTTGAGCTGTGTCGCACCAATCGTGTGCGTGCCACACACTGGTATGCTGTTGTATACACTGTATGCTGCTGTATTGCTCGCCGGTGGACGAATTAGTTTCCTAAATCGCCTTCACCGTGTTATTTAGCCGTGTCACACTGTTGCTCGTGTGTAGGCTGCTGTAGTGTGGCGCCAGTTGGCAGCTTAGTTTCACACCGCTGTGTTATTATAGCCGTGTCGCACCGTTGCGGTAGCTCATGCGGCCGTCACTGTGTTATTAAGGCGCATTATTGCTTGGGCTCTTGCCTAGGGCTCAATGACATGCTGTCCACAGTGCCTATAGTGATTGCTCTCCAGTGGGCGGCTGGGGTTACCAAGAGCCGCTGACACTGCCAGGGGACTACAGATAGAGAATAGCTTAATTGCCTAATTCTAGCATTTTTTTAACCCATGTATGATCATGTGGTTTATTGATTTGCACTGTCCCCTTCTTAAGTAAACTGAATTCATTTGAACTGTGTGGGTGCGCTCTCGGCTTGGGTGCTCTCGCCTAGAGCTCGATTGCCTAGCCTACTGTAACTTGCTCGCCAGTGGGCGGCATAGTTTACACCACCGCTGTATTATTCTAGCGGTGTCGCACCGAGGCTCGGTTGCTCTCGCCTAAAGCCCGGTTGCATACATTAGTTGCTAGCCAGTGAGCGTCTTATGTTTCCAAAGGTCGCCTTCACTGTGTTATTGTAGCTGTCACACAGTTGTCGTGTCTGCGCAGGCTACTGTATTTGCTCGCAAGTGGGCGGCATAGTTTTGCGCTGCCACTGTATTATTCTAGCGGTGTCGCACCGTGGCTCGGTTGCTCTCGCCTGAAGCCCGGTTGCATACCTTAATCGGATGCAACAGGTTGCATTGTTGCTTGGGTGCTCTCGCCTAAAGCTCGATTGCCTAAAGCCTACTGTAATTATGCTCGCCAGTGGGCAGCATAGCTTTACACAACAGGTCGCATTGTTGCTTGGGTGCTCTCGCCTAAAGCTCGATTGCCTAAAGCCTACTGTAATTGTGCTCGCCAGTGGGCAGCATAGTCTTACACCGCCACCGTTTTATTCTAGCGGTGTCGCACCGTGGCTCGGTTGCTCTCGCCTGAAGCCCGGTTGCATACCTTTAACAGATGCATATTTTAATTGGCTCGACAAGGGGCAGCTTAGGCCTCCTAAGGTCGCCGTCACTGTTACTTTAAGGGTGTCGCTCCGTTGCTCTGGTGCTTGCACCTAAAGCTTGGTTGAGTAGGCTACTAATTCATTTAGCCTAGCCTGCTAAATTGCTGACATGTTAAACAACCATAATTGTGACGCCTTCATGGCCTCCCTACAGTGGAGTATGGCCATGAGAAGTGCCCTGCAGGTCTCGGGGTGAGCACCTGAGGAAAGCACTGTCAGATAACCCATGCATGAACCGTAGTTTCATGCCTCAGGCACTGAGGCTTGCTAGGTAGAAGCTCTCCTGCTAGCCTCCAACCAGCTCAGGGTGCCAGCAGCAGTGAGTAGCCTTGCGGCTGTGCATCCTTCCTACTCAGGGGATGACATGCTGTCCACAGCTGCGTCCTGTAATGTTATACAGGTGGGCAGCTCGGCTAGAGGGTCAGTGTCCGTCCGTGACTTGCCAAGTATGGGGTTAGATGAAGCTCTGGTTTCATCTGCCCCCACGAATGCCCTCTGAGCCTTATTCCACAGAGCTCCGTAGATGCTGGCCAGATTTAAGGGCTCTCTCCCATCACACTAGTGACAGCAGAGCTCTGGCAGCCATGCACAATGCTGATAGTTAGGGCTTGGACTGGTTAGCTCCGATTGAGCCTGCTATAGCATCCCTGGTTGTCTCCCCAGACGAGGCTCTGAGAGCCGATGTGCGCTGCCCTCGGCCCCAGTGCCGGATTTCAGGCGACCTCCTTACTAGGAGTTACGACATTGCTGCCTGTGTGGGCCATCTGGGAATTTGCTTTCTCACACAGTCCTGGCTCGGTCGCAAACCATACAGGGGTCAGGTGCTGGTCACTCAGCATGGACCCTCAGTGATGCTTCACTGCAGACTTTGCATTATGACTTAGGGAGCTAGGCAGGTTGATGTCAACTGTGGCGTCGTCCCAGTCGGAGGTGTGTCGACAGAACCTCCATTCTCTTCCAGTGATCCCAGGCCAGACGTTCGGCCAGCTGCTCTTCAGGCCCGGTGCGAAGTGTCCAGGTTGACCAGGCTAGACAGTAGTTGCACGCTGCGACGTGCACCTCTGCCTGATCCAGGCCGGGAACCTCTGTGGTACCCCGTGCCAATAGCTTCAACCACGTTCAGGTGGACAATCAAAGGGCCAGTGCTTCTCAGCACATTCTGTACAGTGCCGTAACACTGCGCTACAGCTGTATTTCAGGCGCCAGGAGGTCAGCGTCCAGCCTCCGCCCTCCCCCAGAGTCCTTGGGGGTGCTACTCGATGCTCGGTAGGTTCTACTCAACCGAAGTTCAGGTACCAGGAGTTGGGGCGGGGTCGCCCCGTTCTGGACTAAGACGGCGGAATCAGGGCCTCACGATTCTTCCTTTCCCCATGCTGCGTGTTGCAGGGGTCCTCCAGTCTTTCGCTCAGGCGGACTGGGTTGTTCATAGCCCTGAAAGTTGCTACTTTCAAGTCCCTACTGCCCAATGTCACAGGTGGCCCCCCCCTTTGCATTTCTGGGCAAGGTGTACCAGTTCAGGGTTCTTCCGTTTGGGCCGTCCCTGGCTCTGCACATATTAAACAGTGTGTGGCAGCATCCCTGCCACCATTACAGCTCAGCTGGTGCTTGACTCGGCGGCCATACGAGCCTGCCTTTCTCTGTAGCGCGTAGCTACCGTTCAGCAGCTACTCAGCACTTCATGCAATGGAGGGTGCTGGAGTACAGCCTCTTCCTTCGACTGATAAGTATGCTGACCTCAGCATTATCTAATTATCATTATCTAAGCTGTCCAAGTTCCAGGTGTCCGGAACACGGCGATAGAAAAGGGCCACCCCCGGGGAGTGGAGACTCCATCCGGAGGTGGTGGGCATGATTGGGACAAGTATGGCAGGGCGGTGGCATATCTCTTTGCGTCCGAAGAGATGACCCACTGTCCCCCTGGGTTCTCCTAGATGGAGAGGACCAGTCCCCTAAGGCAGGATGCTCTGGCTGATGCTTGGCCAGTCAGCCTGCTTTATGCATTTCCTACAATTCTTTTGTTACTGACAACACTGGATGGAGTCCAGCATTGCAGTTACAGCCTACGTTTGGTGGCTCCACATTGGCCAGGAAGGCCATGGATCCCAGCGTTACTAAACTCCTCAAGGAGAGTCTTGGTGCCTTCCAGGGAGACAGGACCTTCTGTCTCAGGTAGGCGTACACATGTGGCACCCGAACTCGGGGCGCCTGCAGCTGTGCGTGGGGCTCCTGGTAGCCAGGACCCACTGTTGACGTATTGCGACCAGTCAGAGGTCCATACCGTTTTAAATTCAGGGGCACTCGCCACTACATGGCGCTATGCAGACAGGTGGAAGTTGTTTTCACAGTGGTGCATGGCACATGGCGAAGTCCCATGGACTTGTTCAGTGATAGTGATACTACACTTTCTGCAGTCTGTGTTGGGCAGCAGGATAGCTGCTTCCACCCTGTGCGTCTATGTGGCTGCGATATCGGCCGCACATGCAGGGGTGGACAACCAGACGGTAGGGTCCCACTACCTAGTCAGGTCAGAGGCTTCATTCAGCCACCATGACCCCTGAGGGCACCATCATGGGACTTACAAGTAGTCCTGAGGGCCTTAGGTCTACCCCCATTTGGGCCGCTGAGTCAGGCAGACCTGACGCGGCTGTCTATGAAGACGGCATTCCTCCTTGCCATTGCGACTGCAATCGGTCGGTGAACTCCATGCCTCGGCAGTGAGCCAGGCGTGCTTGCTCTGGCATGCAGAAGGGTCAGGAGTGGTGGTCTCGCCAAATCCATCCTTCCTATCCAAACGATTGTCTCCCCACCATGTAAACCAATCGATCGAGTTGGCTGCTTTCAATCCCCTGGGCTCACCAGGGGGTGCAGAAAGAACGTCAGACCCACTGTGCCCGGTGCGGGCCCTTAGGGCATAGGTTGTGGCAACAACCAGCTTGCGTAAGACAAATACCTCTTTGTCTGCTATGGGAGCTGCAGGAAGGGGGCTGCCCTGTCCAAACAGAGACACTCCCACTGACTTGTGGAGGTGGTCTTGAATGCATATAGAGCACAGGGGCTCCCCATCCAGTGCTGCAAGCACCGCCTCTGGCGGTCATCCGGAACTCATAGAACCGTAGTTACATACGTAACTACCGTTTTAGTGTCTTTAAGCCCGCCTTCCAAAAAGTCTGCTCTGATTGGCCAGACCCAAATGGGGCCACAGGTGACGAAATCTCAATAATGCAGAGCGCCAGTCGGATTCAGGGGTTTGCTTATCACAGGTGGCGGTAGTACTAAATTAGGTTGGGCGTGGTTTCTCCCATTGTGACAGCCTAACAGGTATAAAATTTGAAAGGAACACAGGTTTTCAGAAAGGACGGGGTGGAAACAAAGTGAGGGTTCTTTTTCTCACACTTTGGGAGTTTCTACAAACAAAGGACGATTGTTAATGTTTAAAAACCATGAACATTTTTGCATGATAGGTGACCTTTAAAGGATCACCTACAACAATACAATTCATTATTGTGAGCCGCTAGCGTGGCTAACAAACACAATACATTCAAATGCTGTTTATCACAGTATAAACAGGAGTAGCATGCTCCTACACTTAGACAAGCATTATTGTCCTAATAACCTAATACAAAGAATACACACGAGTAAAACAGGCTATTTAAAAACCAAACTGGATATGGCTGCCAAGTGCTAAAATAAAGATAGCTGAACCATCAAGCAATCAACATTTGGTCCTTAGTACGAAACTAATAGTTTGACTGAGCTGAGTGGCAAGGCCCAGCAAGCAGAGTGGTTAAGCTGGCAAGTCAACCATAATGAGGCACTGTGAAAGGTTTATGCTCAAGCGGTTACTCATAAGTCATAACAAGAACATGTACTTAATTTTTATTCAAACAAACATACTGTAAAAATATAAGAAAACAAGGCAGAAAAATGGACTGAAGCCACATTTCTGGAGCAGGACCCAAGGTTGCCTTATTAAACTTTTATTTTTTGTAACCAACAAACTGGCTACATCTCAAATAAGGGTTTTGTTCTTGTTATCCTACCTATTACATAACCCAGCAGAATGGTTGGATGAATACCATGCTTGGTCAGACTCAGGTTTCATATCTCTGAGGATGATTGAAGTAGAAGAACATTGCCTCGTACATGCATGTACACGTGCATCAAGAGACGCATTCAGAACCAACAAAGCCAGACGATAAACGATACCAGACTATTAAAAAAAAAAGTTAAAGTTAAACAACCATAATTATAAAACAAGACAAGGAATGAAAAAGGAGGAAAAGAACGATAAAAAGTGGTCAAAATCGTGCACGGATTTAATACAGACTGTGGAGAAATGTGAGCCACAGAGATGTAAGGAAACGCCGAGGGGCTGGGAAGTTTTGTAATTAGATGAAGAATGGATGGAGATGTGGAGGAGGAGGCCATATCCAAGCCAAGTCGCTCCCTCGTCTGACCAGTGTCTCAAGACCACAGCTGGACCTGATTACACTAGACAAACAGACACAGGCACACACAGACACATACACACAAGCGCGCACACATACACACACACACATCTTCTCTCCCACACATACACCTCCCTTATTCATTTACCTAACCACCAAAACCACATTGTTAAGTTTTCTCACACAAGTCTCCAAATTCAGGGTCAGTCGGAGCGCTATTTTCCTGGCAACGTATGCCAATAGATCTCTGCTTGGGAGAGGTTCTATATTAAGTCATTCTGAAACTCCCCCTTAGACTTGAAGGAGCTTGTCTTCACAGAGTCTTTGTTATCAGGACGTGGACAGTCCAACTGGAGCATGTCTGTTTAAGGAAACAGGAAGGGGTGCTCCTCAGTTCAGAATGAGATAAGGGTGACACACTGACACACACACACACACACACACACACACACACACACACACACGCACACGCACGGATTACTGCACAGGCCCAGGGGCTCAAGGGGGCCCTTAGCCAGAGACACTGATAGTAACTTTTCATGTCACATAGTCAAAGAACTCAGTCACTGATGTCAATAACAGGGTCCAAAAAGGAATAGCCTAAATATAAGGATATACTTATTAAAATTTAACAAGATAGAAATCATCATCATGGGCCCCTCAATTAGTAGGGGAGAAATACAAAAGCTAGTTAAAAACAACAGCATTAGTAGCTCTGTCTAAGGGGCTCCATGAGGGGCCTTGAAGGCCCCTTCACACATACAGAAATAAGCTTTCTATGTGTGAATTCTAAATTGTTCATAAAAAGTAGCTATCCACCCTTTATCTGTTGAAATGGGCCCCTCCATCATGGAATATGGGTCTGCAGACCAATCTACTGTACTGCAGAGTAAAGAGTGCTGCCTGTTTAAGAAAAATCTGAAAAATAACATTCCTTCTGCATCTCAGGATTTGATATAGCCTCTAAAATTTCCTCTCAAAGTGCACCAGATTGATGCATTTTACTTCAAAAAGGTAAAAAATAATCCGGTGGGGCATGCCCCCGGACCCCCCAAAAAGGTACAGGGTCCCTCCAACAGTATCCCAAAATCCTGTGGGAAATACTGACTTCCTTTATATGTTTTTGACATTAATTATATGTATCTGTGTGGAAAAGTCAGTGTACTTGACTGGATAGGGAGGAGTGGGGGGCCCTTTAAGAGTTTGTGCCCAGGGGCCCATTATCTCATAATCCGTCTATGCACACACGTAAACACATTTATACTCCCCCAAGAGCCGACCTAGTGCCCCACTGCAAGACCAGATGTGGTATCCAGCATTCACACATACACTTGCCTATACTCTTGATGCACATCTGAGTTCCTGTCAATTCCTGGAAGGGGTCCAGCGTTGGAGATTGTGTCAGAAATGTGAGAGTGCGTGTTGTGTGTGTTCCAACCATCTGTCCCTGGTTCACCTCCACACCCAGTCTCTGAAACATACTTGGGGAGACGTAATGGCTCATCTCCCCAATTTTCCATAGCAATTGGTGTGTGTTAAAAAAACCCGATTGAAAACACCGTTAACACCCACAAATCAGCATTTCACTCCCTCTTCCGCAGTCAAACACACACACACACATAGAAAATGGCAAAAAAACCCACACCCATATAGAACCGACATGTTGCACGAAAAAAGTCCCAACTGCCATTTACTCTGCACTAGAAAGTTGGACACAGCACATGCATACACAACCCCCCTCCCTCAACTCTCCCAAACACACTCAATCTTAATTCTACATGTGAGCAGCCTCCCTGGCCTCCAGAATCAGGGACTTTCTCTTTTTTTTGGGTTGCTGGGGCAGCCTAGCGAGGAGAAAAGAGAGCCGAGGAAACCTTCCTTTAAATCTTCAGCAGCATTCACCTGGAACTGATTCCAAAGCAGGACTTTGAGATCGAACACATCTCCGAGAGGAACCTCAATTGGACCAGCCGCCCCCACACCACAAACACATCCCGGCCATGAATGGAGTGTTTTCATTTTTGTTGGTTAAGACAATTGAAGACCGGTGGAGGACATAAGCTCAGACAGATGGTACATCGGCTCACATCCTTAGTAGTTTTAATGCACATGGGATAACCAAGAGTCTGTTTAGCTTTAGTGCACCGGATATACATTATGAATGTGGATAGACAGGAGAAAGAATTTGGGAAAGCGGGAATGAAGACAGATGAGGAGGCGCGGAGCAGAGGCTTAGCTGATACAATGTGAAACGGAAGAATAACGGCCTCTTAAATTACATGTGAAGAAAACAAGGAGGTCAGAGCTAAAGAAAAATAGCTTTTTTGAGAGAGAGAGAGAGAGAGAGAGAGAGAGAGAGAGAGAGAGAGAGAGAGAGAGAGAGAGAGAGAGAGAAGCATTGCAGCAAAGGTTCGGAGGGTAATGGCTTAAAGTTCTTGTGCTTAGGGAGGAGTGGTCAGCTCTCTGATGGAGAAAGAATGAGGGAATGACGAAAAGGCAGAGAGGCACAGCAAGGGAAGGGAAGGGATGGGAGGGGGCTTCCCTACAAAGCTAAAAAAAAAAATTGCGCTCGCCAAGACCTTCAATACATCTGTACGGGCTTGTGAGTCTTTTGTCTCACGTGCAACACACACACACAAAAACACATGGCCAGTCAGTCACTGTGAGCTGAAGCCCTCTCACCCCTCCCCTCCCCTCCCCTCCCTTCCACCTCACCACACAGCACAAAACAAAACAAGTCTTGTCTCCTGAACAGCCGAATGTGAACCCCCTCCTCCGCACTGCACTCCCCTTCTCCTGCTCTCCACACAACGGCTCCCAGGACAGGCAGAGCAGATGGGAGAGGGTTCATGAAGTCGAGCTTTCGCGAGCTTATATCGTCCTACCGAGGGCCAGTATAAACACAGCTCTAGAGCGACCTCTCAGAGCTATACCACAGTCTCCCTGAGGTTTAGCTGGACCTGCTCAAGTCTTATATTTCCAGGTTATTTCCAGGGAAAGTGAAGGAGAGAGAGAGAGGGAAGAAAGACGGGAGGGCACAGTGATTGAATATCAAGCAGAGAAAGAGGTGAGACCCAAGCAGAGTGTGGGTTAGATGGAGCTGGAGTACACGACTGGCATGTGTGTCATATTGGAACTTCCTTGCAATATAACGAAATTAAAGTAATTACTGAGTCTAAGAAAAATATAAAAAAAGTTTAATTAGTTTGGACACTGACAGAGGGAAGAATATAGAAGAAAAAAGACATGGGGTTGAGGGAGACATACAGAAGATCATATTCCAGCTGTTGTAATCTGTGGCAGATCTAGAGGAAGCAGGGAGCCTCTGGGCTAAAATCCTCATATAAGGGCGGGTCAGGAATCGGAACAAACGGCTGACAGGAAATTACGGCAGCATATCACCATCCTCATAAACCCATGAGCAATGGGACTGAAGAATGCTTGCAGAATTGTTAATCTTATTGTGAATGATTTGTTCAACGTTTGCTTTGCAACCCCAACAATGGGACCATGCAAAACAGCTGCTCGGTCCCTAGAGGCCAATCGTGTTCAGCTGTGGTCCAAGGAAGAGGAATACATATAAGTTCACTTCACAATCTGTAAGAATGAAGGCAACTAGTGGCCTGTTAACACCTTTCAAGAGAAGCCACAAACAGTATGCAACTATATCGGATCAACTCGTCGAGTATGAGCCACAAGAAACGTAAAGAGAAGATGATCTCAACAGTTCTCTTACGGGCCTCTCAAGAGAAGCAGAGGACAGGAAGACCTCAATTAGCAAAGCCGCAGCTCCCAGCGGGGCCCATCCGAAGGCCTATCGTGAGGTGGGGAGGGTTCAAGGGTGTTTTGGTGTTATCTTCTCCATGACATGAAATATCACAAGCACCGCCCTGAAGTAGTATTAAAATGGTGTATTTTGAGTGCCTGACTTCCTGTTTACATGGCAGGCTACTCATCCACTCTAGCTTTTCTAGTGTGTTGGCCTAGGAAAACATACACTGAAGTGGGAAGAGCGAATGAAACTTTGAAATGAATACTTTTACTTTAAATTTACTTTAAAGTAGCCTGTAACCTCAGAGAGTAATGCTTCATGGCTACATAATGCTTGTTACAATAGCTAGCGATGCTAACGTTTGTAGCTTACGTTAAAGCAGGTAAACACACGGTTTCATCCACAAGCATGACCTTTTCTCTTGTATTTTGCTTTTAAAATAGCTGAACCAAACATAAACTTTTTAGCACTTCTCACCTGCAAAGTAGTCTTCAAAGTCTTCACTTCTGCCAGTAGATGCTTCAGTATCTCTGGGGGGGGAGGAGGATACAGAAATATCAGAAGACATGATATGCATATCAAATACAGAAAGAAAAAAGTCCCTTCTGTAAAGGGGAAAATGTTAGGTCCACAACGAATGGAAAGTTTCATTGCTTAAAACAAAAGTTCTGCAGGCCAGACTACTATTTATCTGCAGTATTTAAAGTATATTCAGGAAAGGAAATGTAAGACTAGTACTGCTATGGCAGAACTCGACTCTTGCCTGGTGAGTTTGTTGCAGCGTCCTCAGTAGCAGAGAGACCCAGTGTTGTCCTACACTCGTCCAGCAGCTTCTCCAGCTCCTCACCCTTGCTGTCCCCAGCTTCCTGAGCGTTCACTAAAGACTGACTCAAACCACTGTCCCTTTCTCTCCAGTTCTTCCCTGAAGAGCCATCCATCACCAGAGGTGAGGCACTCCATGGGGAAGAGGGGCTCTTTGTCGGGCTGACTGCCACAGTCTTCCCCTGGGAGAGCGGAGTCCGTGGCGTGGAGGTATTGGGAGGAAGACCCCCGTTTCTCCCCAAGGAAGCCTGTCTATTAACCACAGTACTTCCATTCTTGCCGTGCACAGGGCTGAGTCCAGGGCCGACAGTGGAGCTATTTGAGCGGACAGGCGTGTGTGGCCGTCGATCTCGAGGAGGACTGGACGTGGAGCTTCTGCAGCGGGTTTTCTTCACGCTGGGTGTGAGGACCGGGACCGGAGGGGGAGATGAAACCGGGGCTGCCAGGGAAGGTTGAGGCGAGGTAGGGGAAGCAAGCCGGGGGACACCGGGAAACGAAGGAGGCCCATCGCCCTGTGGAGATGCAGGCGGAGTGTGGAAACTATCCGCCTGGGGCACTAAGGAGAAAGCGATGACAGAATTCATATGAAACAAGAAAACGGAAAATTCCTATGCTTAAAACACCCCTCAAGACATTATGTTCACACATTTATATTCACGATTCGATGATCTATTAGTTCAGTAGATCAACTGCTAAACAACAGATGTAGCGTAATACACTAATTTCAAAGCAAGCTTGTTGAAGTTGCACACTGGATTGTGATTGGCTTTTAAACCAGCTGTGACGTCACAAGGTCACGTGTTATGAACTAAGGGGTTTAACGTGAACACGGAAACTTTCCCCCCTTTCTGAAGATGGATGTGAGAACAGCTTCAGGTGTCTTCAGATAAATGATTCTGAACAGTGAAGGTTAAAAAAAAACTATGTGATTTTTTTGTTTGGGGGGCGGGGGGTTAAAGATATGAAGAGAAATGAAGTATGATAGACACAACAAAGCAGATAGAATTGAACTGACCGAGCAGCCGAATCATGGACAGAAAGAAGTGGTATAAACAGTCACTAGTTTGGCATGTGGACACTGAAAACCCCATTCAGTGAGGTGACTAGACCAGCAAGGCCCTCATCCACCATGCCCCATAAGATGAATGCTTTAATAGAGACATTCCTTTGGGACTGCTCATCCACCAATGTTGCTGTGACACTAAATTCAGGAACACATACACACACATAGGATGACAAATGTCTCATATGTGGGGACCAATTTGAAGCGGGGGGGGGGGGGTCTCAAATAAAGGGATTTTTAACTTTTTTGACTCAGCGCTCCTCGGCTATGATTGCAAGCCACCAATAATAACATAAGAAGCTATGGGAACCACAGAGCCCAGTGTCTCCTTTTCTTCTTCCCTCCGTTTCCTTGTTTGGAAAAGAATCTCACTGCTAGCAAAATTAATAGGTGTTTTTTTTCCTTAAATGATGTAAGAGCAGCAGTCGAACATTTACAAAGTTTATGCACCGCCAGCTGTGAGGGCCAAATCATTGGGAAGGAATGACAGGACAGTCTCATAACTTTCTCATGCCACCCGTGCGTTTTATTTCTTCATTCCAATTTTAATTTGCTTGTCCAACCATGCGCCCGCTCAGGGAGGGCAGACTGACTGAATGAGCCTGTGTGTGTGTGTGTGTGTGTGTGTGTGTGTGTGTGTGTGTGTATGTGTGTGTGTGTGTGTGTGTGTGTGTGTGTGTGTGTGTGTGTGTGTGTGTGTGTGTGTGTGTGTGTGTGTGTGTGTGTGTGTGTGTGTGTGTGTGTGTGTGTGTGTGTGTGTGTGTGTGTGTGTGTGTGTGTCAGATAGCATTAGGCATCCTATGATTAATCCGCTGCCCTTGTGCTGAGCCGGGGAATTCTGCCGATTCATCACAGCTGGCTCGGCGGGGCCAGAACGAATCACATAGGGACGCGAGGAGAATGACCACTCACTGAGCAACGGGCAGGAGGGCTGCCAAGATTCCTGCTTGCTGCTCAGCACACACACAGCCTTTCTGCTGGCTTCTCCTTTTGTTGCCTTCAATTTCCTGATTAGCCCTTATCCACCCCTCTTTTATATAGTCTCTCCTAGCATCCGAGCTCTCTTCTTGTATTTCTGCTCTCCCTCCTACCGTATCAGAGACCTGAGGTTTGCTGGCTTTAATTGCAGATAAATCTCCAAACATGAGGCTAACACACACACAGACTTGCTTTGCCAGGCATCTGTGTGTGCACCTCCAAACGTTTGAAATCCATTTCAGACACAGGGACAGACATGAAAGGGGATTCAAAGGGAATGATTTGACAGGAGCCAGTTTAAAAAAAATAAAAAAGGAATTGCACACTCCTGTGTGTGTGTGTGTGTGTGTGTGTGTGTGTGTGTGTGTGTGTGTGTGTGTGTGTGTGTGTGTGTTGATTTGTGATCATATGTTGACCTACCTGTGGGTCCATTGCCATCCTTGCTGGAAAAGTTGCCCATACTGCAGTAATGGGGTATGGGCCACTGATGGGGCCCTGCAGGTGCTTGTTGCTCTTTCACTCAGCCCACACCAGAGTGGCACGGTGGAGATGACCTACACACGCACGCGCGCCACACACACACACACACACACACACACACACACACACACACACACACACACACACACACACACACACACACACACACACACACACACACACACACGAGTAAAATGATGGAACAAGACAAGCACTGATATCCATCTCAAAAATGATTTCGTGCAGAACCGGCCTCCATTCCCTCAAAGTTTACGGGTGGACCGAGGGCGTTTACAAGGTACCCGGTGTGTTTACACAGCGAGGCTTATAATCACAGGGGAGGAGATCAGCTGGAGAAGCAGGACACTGTACAAACTGAACACATGTGACAAACAAAGTTGTGGGCATGTCAGGTTTAGCTGCATCCGAATGAGAATAAAATGGAGCCTGTAAATTTAGACGATCAAGCTCCAAAGTCCAAACCCCACACATAACGCGTAATCGAAACAACACAACAAGTCCAAGCTGGAAAAACAAGTTTTTGTATTATTACGTTTGATTTTTTTTTTAAAGCAACATTTTGAGATATCTTATGTCACTGAACATCATGTTCTGCCACCACAGACGTTAACGCACGATACAAACTTTTACACTGGAGCCCGCATCAGTAATAAGCGTGTGCATCCAGGAGTTTGAAAACATATTTAGAAAAGTCTATTTTCCCGCCCACACACACATATTTACACAGAAAAGCAGCAACAAGCTGATACAAACCTTAGAAAGGCTAGACAACAATCCAAAATCCTTTTGTTCTGACTTTGGTGAACTTTGTTTCTTCTCCACGCTGCTGCTCCTCTCAGCGCTGCTCTACCGCGCGCACTGTCTGTCTGTGTCTTCACCGAGGAGAGGGAAAGGCGCACAGAGAAGTGCCGCCACCACCACCACGACGTTCCTCGAGTACAAAGTTTAATCCGGGCAACATGTCGCTGCTAGGAACGTCTTGATAAGATGACGGAATCCTATTTGAAATGCCGCCGCACCGTCAAAACCAAAGACCGATGGCGCATGCAGACCGCTGGAAGTGTCCGCTGGAGGGCACAGTTAGGCTGTGATCGTTAGGGAGGACCTGTTGCCTCAAGGGGACCAGTGGGTGTCCTCACTTAGCCTACCTTCTGACGTATTATGAAGCTGACTCTGAAATGCTCATGACCCTCTGACCTATAGGCTGACAAGGCAGATGCAGCCGGACAATTCTAGTTGAACTTTTCTTTTCAACAGTTCAAATGTAGGCTATTCAAACGTTGTATTTGGCCCCGATTGTGTGGATTTTAAGATGGTGACAGTTTCAGTGCAACATCCGCATGCTTAGACTTGTGAGTGCTTTAGATTAAAGGTGGTTATAAATCAAATGACGCGTCTGATTGCTCTTTGGAAAACATGTGACCGTTTGGTTTGATTTCCTTTTTTTAACATCCATTTTTAAAACATATTAATTCTGATGTCATCAGGTAAACTGTTCAGATTCTCAGCCCAGCACTTTTAAAGATTCAGACCCATTATCATGGTCCAGAGGAAATTCTGACTGACTTTTGAATGCATTGTTTTATGAGGCATGCTTGTGCTGGTGCACAAACACCTGTGCACAGCTTATGCTTGATCCATGATGTAACTTGTTGTCTTATTTTGGAGAATCTTTTAGCAAGCCTATTTATGTTATCCTGACTTCATTGCATAATCTGGTTGGGGCACGTTTAATGGTTGAGACTAAGAAAATCAAATAAATAATTGCACATATTTGTAGACATCACGTCTGTAGCATTGACATCCAATTCTGCAACATTGGATAGAACTATACAGTATTTTAATAACATATTTAAGTTAATTGATGCAAAAAAAATGCATCTACTGTTTTAAACTTTAAAACATGTATTGTGCATGTGAATTGTTGTAAACCGGTTGGAAAACTTTATTTCTTTTTTTAACACAATTCACAAAAGATAATAACTTTAATGTGGATGTCAAGACAGCTGTATGCTCCATATCAGTTACACTAAAGCTTTGGATAATGTTCCGTACTTCACGATTAGGAAATGAAAATGTCTTGATGATTTACCCTTAATTACAAAGATGAGCTATTATGTGTAACCTGGGAACCACACAGGAGGTGTAGGTATCGTAGTTCTAAAAACCCAGACTGCTGAATGATTCGGCTTTTAGCAGGTTCAGTCCACTCAGTGTCCAAGCTCTTTTTAGCCTCGTTAAAGCAAAACAGCATGGCTTGCACTTTGACTAATAACATATTTATTTCTTGGTATGAAAATAACTACTTCCTCGCACAACACTGTAAAGACCATCAGACCAACAGGAGTGACTAAGTGCAACAGTAAAGCAGCGTGGTCTCCAAATGCTTTTATTTCATCAATCACTTCCAACATCTTTTCATTACATTTGAATTATACCGCTAACAGTGTAAATCTCTCTCTTTTATTGGACACAGCTGAAGTTTACAGACCTTTGCAGATTAATATGAATCAGCACTGATGTTACACAGCCATGACCAGCTAGAATACGAATGACGTGCTTTCAATTCAAGCATCCCCTGCATTTTTTATTCGAAGGGCAAACATGTTTTCAGATACTCCTTTTGGTCAGTGCACTGCTTTTCAGGGCAGTTCTCCCTTTACAAACAGCACAATGGGTGAAACAAGAAGTTTGGTGCAGTAAAGGAGACGGGCTCTCCCTCACTCTTTGATTGAGTTCAATAGGTTCCCACTGTGCTGCTCTGTGCCCACTGTAGTGTAGAGAGAATCTATCAGAACCAGCCAGGTGCATTAAACAATCTCCAGACCCCACACCCACATTGATTTAACACTCGTAGAAGTGCAATGCCTTATTTGGACATAAGAATTCAGTTTGGTGCCAGCATGTCCAACACTTACAGACTTGGCTTTAAGAACAAACGAAGAGCATGTTGAGTCATACTTGCATCTGAATCAGAACAAGCAATTTACCTTGTATTTTCCCCTCATGCTTAAATGCTGACAAAGGGTATCCTGTTGTTTAAGTAACGACCTCATTATGGAATTGTTTATGGGTGTCAGTCTTTTCTGTCCAGAGTAAAGTGACCGATAGTTCAGTGTCTAATGCCAGTTGGAAGCATTAGCCCCCTCTGCTGAGTGTATTACGAACATTTTGTTGGCGACCTTCTGCGCTAGCGTTTGGGAGGACCACTACTGGGGTTCTCAAAACTCCCAATCTGCCACGGCTGGCTACTAATCCAATTTGGCAGACACACAAGGATGGCCCTTCAGCAATGAAAAACTGTATTACAAGGTCTGGCCGACCTGTAAGTGATGAAACACTCAACTTCTCTCATTATCCTTCTCTTTCACAACTTTCCAGAATGCTACAATAGGGAACTTCCTCCATTTCATGCCGGCAACAAGTCATGGAATGGATAACTAAAATTCTCCATATCATGACTTTTTGCTGTCACCTGTGTCGCCACGATATCTGAAGCTCAAAACTCTACATAGTGTAGATATTCATATTTTAGTTTTCAAAATGAGTGGCATTAAAGACAATGACAGTATGACCCCCGTGCCATTCATAAGGCACAGCACGCATTCTCAACCACACTCAGTGTCTCGCCAAATCACAAGTCCCTTTTCACTGCCACATTTTATGGTGTAAACGCAAATGTTTACACCAATACCATAATGTACAAATCCATGTGTGACAGCGGGACGAATGGTGGACACTGCAGGGGGAATAGTACAAAGTTGAAAGTTGGGATGCACAGGGATTGTCTGCCTTTCATGGGTCCTAGTCGTCTCTAATGCCAGATTAGGTGATTGAGTGTGTGTGTGCGCGCCAGGAATGGTAATCCCCACAGAGGACACGGGTTTATCCACGAGGGAAACTGCTCTACTTTACCCTCCCGGCCACCCACTGTGTCTCAGCCAGGTAAATTAGGGGTTTTAATTCCAGTGAAGGCGTATTTGAACACAGGTTGTTTACTCAGGTTTCGAAAATCAAACACGCTTACTTCCATGTGTTTTTTAATCCACACACGCACACAGCCTCTCCCTGCTATTCTTTCGCACATAACTTTTCTGAACGCAGGAAGCACCAGTCAATTGACTCAAAAACCTGACTCAGCCACAAAAGCCAAACCTGTGTCTTCCGTCACTTGCTTGATTGACAGCCGCTGCCAAACAGTGCCAGCAAATGCCTAGGCTTGTTGATAGATGCCCCCCGCTCCTTCTCAGAGGAAATCAATTGAAGTCATGGGCCGGATGGACTGCTAACGCACTCACACATGACTCTCTGCCTTGGGAGAGAAGAGGAAGGGTATAGGCAGAGAGAGAGAGAGGGTTGCCAGGGTTGGCAGTGCCCCTGTGCAAAGGGGCACTGCCAAGCATCAGTCCTGTTTCAGCTATGCTTCAAAAAGACACATGTCTCCAAATTAAACATGTTAGCTCTTTCAAGCGGCATTCAGCGACAGTCTTTGGGTAGTTCCAGCATCATTACACCCTCATCCAATCATTCATATTGCTTAGTTCCCTCTCAGTGCATTACAGACTCTAATACAAGTGACTAATTGACACAAGCCAATAGCATTTGAGCTACTTTTATATGTTTTGCACTAAAATTAATTATTCTTATAAGGCTTAAAAATCCTGCCAACATAAAGGTTGAGGTCAGTCAGATATCCACACATGCACATCATCAGAGAGCCAATGGGCCACACGGGTGAAGCGGGCCAGCATGTAGCTACAATCTTCGAAGTGCATTAGTGTAGTTATTGGAACACAACCTTTGATGATGGCCGATCTATATCCAACCTAGCATCACAGGTTAATTCAAGGGAACTTCTGGCCCACGAAGGAGGGAGGTGGGATCTCCTGATAGGCACCAGCCCGCTGAGTAACATCCAGGAAGGGGCTCCTGTTGGCCGCTGTGCCAACCTGGCTGGCATCAGTGTGTGTGCCAACCAACTGCAGCACACGGGCAGAGGGCCGGTGGTGGAGGGCCAACTGCCTGGAGCCGTAGCCACACATCCCGATCCCCAGGGCCCCAAGAAGCATAGCCATGCCGGGCATGGACTTCTCAGCTGGAGGCGCCACATACACTTGATGGTAGGCCTGCGTCTGAAAGGGGAGCAATTGAAGAGTGAAGTCGGCTTTCCTTTGTATTGAGTGGGTATGAAAAACAACAAAAAGGTTATCAAAGCAGTCCAGATATAACACAACCTCCTGGCAAACAATATAAAGAGTTATGATTTGCTGATGTCCAAAGTGTAATCATGGTTCGGGATAAATGTCATGTCTAAACAGCACAAAGGGACCATGTGCCTTGCAGCCATTTTTCAAAAAATGTGTCCGCATTAAATAAGTGAGACACAATATGTCCACTTGGGCCCCCACCCTGTCTGGCCCTCCCACTAATCCCAGAGAGATTTAAAACTCATCTTCTCTCATTAACCAAATGTCCTTTTTGACAAACAAAAACCTTGTCTATTTTGCGACATGGGCAATTTCCTCAATGGGCCCATTATAAAGAGCATAGAAGAGAAAATAATAGAAGCCTCATAGTTTCTAATGGAGCCGTGTCACAGTCAGTTAAGAAGCCATTCCTGTAGCTCACTCACCCATTTCCCATTTCAAATGCAATGGACTGTCACAGGCTTGGATTTCTCCCTCGTTTGTGGTAAACACCACCCAAATGGTGATTGTGTTTTGTGAGCTAAAACAAATGGCACCCTAATTCATATTTGTGGATGGTGTGCATATAAAATTATAGTACTGTATTTCTTCATCTTGTCACAACAATAGGTTGAGGCACTTGACTGAGAAAAATAAAATGGCTCCATAATGGCAGCATAAGGCTCAACTAAAGCAAGCGCTGCATCCACTGTCGCAATCTATAAACTTCAGCACGTACCAATAAAACCAGTGCCTTGCAGACATTTCATTACATCAATGGCTGCTCTCAGAGATGTCACCAGTTATTTCATCTGCCACTTTCTTCTACTTCTTAAGGACGAGTAGAGAGAGAGAGAGAGAGCATGCCAAGCAGTGTGTAATCTCAATTTAAAATCCAAGGCATCGAGAGGGCCTTTCAGCATTTTTGTTTTTAAAGGTCTTAAATCAAAGTCTCTTGAGGCAGAAAAATAGCAATCCACTTCTGCTTCTAACATCATAGGCAAACAGCTTCCAATGAGTCAGCACTTTGCGCTCCCTGCTCGTATAGACAGCTTGAGTGTCGCTCTGCATCAGAGAGTAAAAAAATGAAACAGCACATGAAAATGTTCTGTAGTTGGTTACAGTATCTACTTGACTGCACATCTTGTTGAACTTAGAAACAAAGTATACTATTTACAGCTCTCACTCACCTGCAGCAGCCTTATGTACCCTGGGGTCAGTCTTGGGACCCGGAAAAACATTTTGGAGCGCTCCACGATGGCCTTCCTGTTATACCAGGAATGAGTCAGATGACACTTGACTCTCTCTCTCTCTCTCTCCGGACTCCCAAGGCAGGGAACCCTACCGGCAGAGGGTCTGTCCCTGCGTGTGTGTGGACACTTCAACCTGTGATCAGCTCTCTGATGCAAAGGCAGCCTGGCCAGCCCCTTATAACGTCTCCTATCTGTCTTTACATAACAGTCTGCAGGTGGTGTGTCTTAGGGGATTACAGGAGCTGACACTCAGGCACAAAGAAGTCAATCTGAACAGAAGGTAGGTTGACTTAAGGGCTGGGTAATGCTTAAGTATCATAGTTATATCACTTTTACTGAAGCAATATTGAAAAGATAAGAGCAACTAAATTTGTGTAAACTAATGTCTTTGAGTTAGGGAAAAAAATCTGACACAGTACAGTATGTAGAATTCTGTTTGCTAACAACAGTGGAACACAGTTTATTGTATTATGGATCAAAAATGTTTTATATTCTTATTAACATGGGATTCATTTAGCTATATCACCCAGTCATTATTGGGTGTAAAACAATCTACCTATGTGATAATTGGCTATCAATGTGATTTTAATGTACACACTCTGGGACAAGATAACAGCATAATAACAGCGTGCTCCTGCACCTAGGAAAATAGAGTGTGTGAGGTTTGCCCCAGTTTTGTTTTGTCTTTGTTTTAGTTTTGTTTATTTACAGCTTATTTTCTTACTAATTTTGTCTTATTTATCTTTTTCACTTCTGTTTATGTGAGGGAGGGGGGGTGTGTATGAATTGTATGTAGGACTGCAACTGACGATTGTTATGAGGGTCGATTGATCTGTCGATTATTTTCTCGATTAATCGATTATTAATAGTGTTTTGGTCCGTAGAATGTCAGAAATTGGTGAAAAATGTTGATAGATTTTCCAAAGCCCATGCTGACGTCCTCAAATGTATTGTGATGTCCAACACACATGGATACTTCCATTTGCTGTCATGGTAGGATTGGAGGGACCAGAGAATGTTCACATTTGAGGGGTTGAAGTCTGGACATTTTTTACTCAAAGATTCCTCAGAACGATTGGTCCATTGTCAAAGTAGTTGACGATTACTTTGATAATTAATTAATAATCGATTCGTTGATTAATCGTTGCAGCTCTAATTGTATGTGTTTACTTATTCTCTTTTTTGTTTTTGTTTGTTTTATGTTTGTATGTAAAAAAAATTGCAAAAAATCACCTACAATCACTACTAGAGAACCCATTTGAATCTGCCAAGTGGGTTGATTTGGATGTTTTTTCTGCTGGTGTTGAGAATGACTTCTACTGCTATGTCAGCAAGTTCCTTTGAGCTTTAATATCCTTCATGGCCTAGGGCTCCTTGACTCAGAGTGGGGTCTTAATGAGGTAGCTGTGAGCTGCTCTCTCCAGTGAACAATGACCTTCTTCTCATCTCTGGTAATAGGACCCAATTCTGTTTTCCAACTAATCCATCCATGAATATTCTCACAGCCTGACATTAATGCAGCAAAAAAGTCATGATCACACTCTTTTTTTTTGCACACAAAGAAAACCATGAAGCATTAAGTACTGCGAGGCTTTGAGCTATGCACACCAGAACAGAATTAACATGCTGATGTTTGGCATGAATAATATTTAACACAGCCAATATCTTGGTTTAGCTTTTTAGCATGGAAACATTTGCAGGGATAAAGGGGGTTTCATTAGTTTAGCAATAATCTAATTGTACAACTAGATGAAAAGTTTATTAGGCCTATACTGATTTTTTTTTTGGCCATTTGGGGGCAGCACTAACAACTTGAGATAGACATATCATGACCTATTGAGTTCATATGGTAAACTGCTGCCTGGACAAGGTTACCATTCATTTGGAACCGTGTTTTAGCTGATCTGGCAAACATAATTCCATTATTTTTTGGTTTATACCATTCCACTGATGGGAACATTAATGTCTGTATTTAATTGTCATGGCATTCCATCCACAAGTTATTGAGATATCTTAAAATAACACATATGTGAACCTCATGGGGGCACCAGAGGGAAAACAATTGTTTGTAGGATGCATTGTCTGGGAACAATAAATGTCTGTAGTAAATGTTGTGCCAAGACCCAGCTAGCATGGCTCAAATACATCAAATAACTAATGGCTTTTATATTATGTTACATAAGCATGTCATGTAATGTGTGCTTTGGCCGTATCGTCTCCTCTGGCTTGTGTCTGCAGAATGCGCTCATGGGGCTTCACTTAAGACACCTGGTGCGTCCGTTCATCAAAGAGGCCACAGATGAGGCCCTCATGCTAATTATTCACGACTATTAAACTGCCCACACACACACACACACACACACACACACACACACACACACACACACACACACACACACACACACACACACACACACACACACACACACACACACACACACACACACACACACACACACACACACACACACACAAACAGAGCTGTGTGTTACAGTATAACTTGCTAGTGTTTAGTGGTTCATCCAAGTTCTGGAAAGTCCCACTCGAGTTGGTCCGTGTCAGACAGCTTTCACTCAAAACAAGACAGCTTTAACTCATAATGTAAGGATGTCTAGCCGTGCTAATTCTCTGACTTTTTCCTGAACCTCTCCCCTGGCGTTCAGCTACGTGCATTTGTATTAGAATAGATGACCTGAGCTGTAGACAGGTATGATACGGGATGTTAAGCTACTGACTCCATGGGTGGTCCCAAAGGTGCATCAGCAACTAATTGTGTTGCTATATTGAGCACACAGTTAGGTAAGTGTAGTTATTTATTGTTTTGTAGGATTCAGACCCCTAATGAATATCTGCTGAGACACCATTAGCAAATAATCAGTATTATCTTGCCTGAAGAAAATTAATTGATTAACCAGTGCATTAAGGTGAAACAGCAAATTTGAAATTAAAAAAGCTGTAGATAATTAGGGAGATATTAACTGGGTTGAAATGGCATAACGTCTGCAAAGAAACAACACTGGAGCTCCAGCAGAGCTGACATTTGCTTCTCTGGCAATTATGGAGTTTTGTGAGGAAGAACAGTGTAATGTGAATAACCAATTAAAGGTTGGATACATTTTAAACACATCAAGATTCAAAACAAACACAGAGGTAAGTCGATAATGAGAGCTTTAAGCTTACTCATTGTGGATGGAAGGATTTGCCCAGCTCAGGATTAACTGGCTTTGTTTACTTCTTGTACAATAAAAAAAGCAATAAAAATCGAATAGTCAAAGGGAATATAAAGGAAAAATATTTAATAAGAAAAATATTTTATGTTGCATCATGCCAAGTCCAACATTTTGAAATACAGTATATGAATAAAACATCTTTAACAACTTTCTTGTTTAAAATGGAAATAATCCTTCACTTTCAATGTAACTGACAGTCTCTGGGGTGCATTGTAGAAAGCCCTTTCCTCTCCTCTCCCTGCATAGGAAGAATGTCTTTGATCCAGTATTGGAACAGGGAAACGACTGCAGTGGTTTCCTCTAAAACACAAAGAGACAAGAGAGCAACATTTCAGTTAGAGCGGAGACTGCTGCTTAACAACACAATACCACAGGAGCAATGCCTGGTTTTCACCAAAGAGACTTATTTTGAGTTGTAAATTCAGCTTAATACATCTAAATCTCCAGGCAGTGTTCAAATCTCCGACCTACCTCTCTGCATGCAGATATACACACAAGCTGACACATTCGTCTCCCACAGGAGGAGGACAGAATATTTCTTTCACCTAGTCTTGAAAAGTAGATGAATCTATGCAGAAAATAAAATGGACAGTGGAAAGGGGAGCGCTCAAGTCTATGGCATTCGTGGGAGGAACTCAAGGGTACATTAAAAGGAAATCAGCATCCTTTCAATTGATTGCCACTGTGAGGGTGGAGTGTTAAGTTAAGTAGAGCCTTGGGGAAGTCACTTTAAAAGCACACCTGTCTACAAGCACGTGGATTAACTCCTGCATGGCATTGGTTTTTTCAAGGTTAGAAGAAAAAAAAATACAGAATGCTGCTTTGAAAGTGGGAGCGTTCATCAAAAAATATTATTAATGTGAACTTAAACACAGCTCAAATGCCCTACGGGGCAAAGATTTGTCAAGCGAAATGCACATGTACAAAAAAAAGATTCATTATGAGGAATTCTGCCCTGATGCAACCGGCTAACAGAGCTGCAATTAAAAACAGCAGCATTTAAAAAGCGGTGAATCGAAGCATGACTCATACGATATGAGGCGGGCCGGGAGCAGGAGGGTTAGAAAAGCTTTCAGGCAGCTGTGGAGCAGGTGCACAGCGGGAATATGTAAAACTAAAGCAGGCTCTGCTGTGGGCCCTGCCTCTAAGAAAGAAAAATTGTTTTCTACACGGTGTTGTCTTGGGATCAGGGACCTGGCGGAGACAGACGTCACTTGGTGGCCACCGACGTGACAGTGGCCTGAATCTTACGTCTGCTCTGTCTGTTTCTCTCACTTTTTCTCTCTCACACACACACACACACACACACACACACACACACACACACACACACACACACACACTTGAAAGCATGACAGCAGCAAAGTCCCCTCTGATCCTATTAGGCAGGCAGCTAGCCAACCATGCAAAAGCATACACACACAAACACACTCGCACGCACAGGTGAAAAAGGATTAATTCATGAAATGTTTTGGTTGTTGACAAGAGTGAATGCAAGATGAACATGTTAGTTAAGTCGTAGCGGAGGTCACCTGTGTGTGAGAGGAAATATGAACAAGACCGGCTCTGGTTTTGCACATTTAGGGCAGGTACGTACAGGTAGAGGCTGATGGAGGCAAGTAAAGGCAGGTACACGCAGGTAAGCAATAAGGATTAATGTAAGGCTGCAGAGAATAGAAGGCGAACACGGGCAGACGGAGGCACGTATTAACCTGCACAGACAGGTCAGTGAGAGGCCAGGGGCAAATCCTGGCAAGAAGAGGCCAGTACGGACAGGGATGGGCATGAATGCTTGACACAAGTAGGGCTGGCCCGAATAATTTGAATATTTTATTATTCGTTAGTTTTGTTGGTATTCAATACGTAATTCAGTTTTCGGAAGCTTTGTTTCTTTTTCTTGGCAACTAAACATACCTTTTACCTCATTAATCAGTGAAGCACATCTATGTCACCTTACCTCAAAGGTTGTTGAATATACTGGCAGAAGATAACGTAAATAATGGCAGTGTGGGAATATTTTATTTACACTGGACCAAGCAAAGCCAGCATACTGGCAATGTGTGCCACATCCGGGTATGAAAGAGGGGCGAAGAGGGCGCTCTGCGTTAAGTGTGACGTATAACCATAGCGTCGCTTAAGTAATTTCAAAGTAAATCCAAAATTGTCGCTTATTGTTTTCAATGGAAATATTTAAATCCCTCGGTTGCGCTCTGACTTTTGGCTTGTCAGTGTCTTTTTCATTTACACTGCAGGGCGAGGCAGACAAAAGCAGGAACATTAACGGCTATCACGGGAATGGAATAATGTTAATGGAGCTATAGAGTATTATTTATACATTGTTGCCACCTACTGGATCCATTTGGAACTGCAGAAACACCTAACTCCTGTATGCTTAACATTAGGATTAATACAGTACTGCTAGTTTTAAAGGTTTTTTTTGTTTTGTTGGGGCATTCGAATACTTGGAAATCCAACAAGTAGTAGAAGCATGTTGAATGGTATTCCGGATATCTCTAGACACAAGCATGAAGCTTTAACCGGTTAAGCAAAGGTATAAAAAATAAACTCTTAATTTCTCCAAATCCAGACTCTTATTTTATTCTTAACCATTTAGAAAGTGAAATTTTTTAAAATGTTTTCTTTGGCTCCTGGTCCCTGGATAGTTTTTAATTTATTTTTCTGCTTTTTAAAAAAAAGAAGGGGGGGGGGCTCTTTTTTTTTTTTTTTTTTTTTTAATAAAAATAAAATAAATTTTATTTTTAATTTTAATAATAATAAATTTTTTTTTTTTTTTTTTTAATAAAAAAAAAATTTATTCTTCCCCAAAAAAAAAAAAAAAAAAAAAAAAAATACATACATTTTGTCTGATATAGTCCTGTCATCATAACTTCATATAAGTTACCCCTTGTTCAGTCTTATGATTGTGATTTTTGGATGGATGGATGTATGGATGTATAGATGGATGGATGGATGGATGGATGTATAGATGGATGGATGGATGGATGGATGGATGGATGGATGTATAGATGGATGGATGGATGGATGGATGGATGGATGGATGGATGGATGGATGGATGGATGGATGGATGGATGGATGGATGGATGGATGGATGGATGTATAGATGGATGGATGGATGGATGGATGGATGTATAGATGGATTGATGGATGGATGCATCACTGACCTGCAGACATAGAAGACGTGCTGCTGAGTTCCTCGCACACCTCTTCCAGTTTTCCTGTCTCTTTCTGCTGAACTAAGGCCTTGAGCCTGTGGAGCTGCTTCAGGACACAGGTGGGCTTGCTCCCGTTAGCTATGTTGCTCATAAGGTCATTTACTGTCTCACGCAGGAGTGGACGCTTGTTCACATGCAACGAGGCTGGAGAGGAGCACAAAAGTCATCATCAGCACAATTAAAAAGTCATCAAAAAAAGAATATTATCCTTATAAAATGTTACACCACGTACACAGTATCGGTTGTTAAACTCAGCGTGTTATATTTTTCTACACTAATAACTGTCTAGACTTGTGTGTCATCACAATGAGAGTATAATTCACTATTGGATTTTTTCATTTACAAAGCCAAACTTGGGGAATTTCATATCTGTGCACTCTCACTGCTTGTTACTGGTGTCGCTCATTCACAAGGCTGCTCTACCAGGTATCAGGTATTTTTTGGTCGTGGCATAATCTTCAGCATGATGAACTTGTTTCTCTAGGCCAGGTCAAAGCCTTGATTAAAAAGTCAGAGGCTAAAGAGTGCGGTTGATTTTACTATAATGGATTTTGCATTGTAAACCTGTTGCAAGTAAAATACTAAATTTGCTTGTGACTTTTATAGAAACATCTGGTAATTAAAATGCAGACACTTAAGTTCCCCCATCGAGGACATTGTAATAGAACTGCAATTCTAGCCATTACACTTTCACACTAACAATTACTGACGCTGGTACGTTGGTTCACATCACGTCTCAAAAAAGGCACCGATGGGCAATGAGTTCTGTTCAAAGAGTTTTTCATTTACGTGCTTTCGGCACAAGGCAGAAGCTCATTATGTGTTTTGTGAATTTGCAAAGCCATTAGCTTTGTTGAGCACAGCACCTGAAAATGAATCAAAATCAAAACTACTTGTAGGCAGCGGCGTCCATTTGGCAAACATTGACATTAAATGAGCATGACCTTCAGCATGGGCTACAAGATACTGTACATCACAGGGAACATAAGAAACCAACTGATCCAACCACAAAAAAAGGCAAGCACTGCTCTGCTCAATACTTACAGTCTGCCATATAGATTTCCATTGTTTTCCTCAGGAAGTCTGACACCTCGGCAGCTCTCATGTCACTATCTTCCTCCTCCTCCTCCTGGTCTCCATCTCTTTGGTAGGTGAACTCCAGGGCCGCGGCTCGAGGCACCAGGCCCATGGAGAGCAGCTTGTCTTTGTGCCGTTTCTTCTTCAGCTTCCTCTTCTTGTTCCTGCTGATGGGCTCTCCTGCGTCATCCACGGGCGTCTGACTCTGACCCGTGCTGGACTCTCCATCTTTCTGGAGGAGTGCTTTCTTTTTTCTTCTCCTCCTTTTTCTTTGTTGTTCTCCATCCGCCTTACCTCGGTCTAGCTCTTCATCGCTATTGTGGGCGCTCTCACCTGCGGTCACCAAGATGCAAAAGATCTCATTCAGTTTTATGAAACTTAAAGCGGCTACGAGTAACATTTAAATATCTTTTAAACAGCCTCATGTTTCCTCTGATAATCATAAATGACCTTTAACAGCAAACGAGACCATCAGTGCAAAGAAAGACGTTTTTAAATAGTTTTTATTACTGCTTTTGGTCTGGTCGCATACCCAGTCCGATTTTCGGTTCGCTCGTGCAAGCTTTATGGTCACATATCCGTATTGGTCGCAGATTTCAGTGTGGCGCAGCAACGTGAATTGAGAAGCCTATCCCTCCAGGTGAGGGAAGGGGAGCGGGAGCCTTGTTTGAGACAGTTATTTGTCATTATAATGACTGATAACGGGGCTGAACCATCAAAGAAAAAAAAGAAAATGCAATGAAGAAAAGCTAAAAGGGAGAGTGATATAGGCTACGGGGGGGTGGGGTGGGGGCCTTGCCAAGCAACGTGTATACAATTTCACGAGAGCGAAACTAGACTGCAGTGTTTACTCCTAAATGAATGAGCGGTTGGTACTAACACAAAGTTTGCTTTGCTTCACCATCATCAGATAACCATTATCTGAAATAGTAATTATTTACAACAACATAAACACATTACCTCATCGTGATCCATACTAACTGCCGTCTATCGTTCATTCGCTTTCTGTGAGGAGTCGGACACGTAATCTTTCAGCTCCATGAGAGAGAGTAGTCAGGTGACACTGCTGCATCAACTCAATTGCAATCAGGTGCGTGTGGCAGTGACTGGCATTAGTTCATGCAGTGTCAAAACCACTCTCACGGAGCCGAAAACAGTCCTCACACTTTCAACACACGGACATGCACTATATTGCTCCCTTCTCAGTTCACACTCACACGCCTGGCACAAGCTAGAAAACAGCTTTGCGACAGCGGGCGTCGTAAAAATACTACCGCTTTTGTCCAAAGGGGACGCCAACGTGCCATGTTACTCGTAGTGGCTTTAAGTTAAACAGTAAGTGTATATTCTGTTGCCCCCATGAGGAATTTGAGTAATTACACTAACACTGTCTGCGCAATTTACATGAGGGAAGCATTTCGGTGATCGCGCATGGATTTTATACCTTCTGCTGTACGTCCAGGTTTTTTCTTAGCAGTAGAATCAACAACTGAAACATTTTGTGGGCGCTTCTTCGAGCTCCCGCGCCAGTTTCGGGGGCAACACCAATTTGTAAACGCTGCCATACTGAGAGATACAGAGTGTTATTTGGAGCCATTTAGCAATGGTTTGAATGTTACCGAAATTCATTTATATGAAAAAGAAACACACCATTGCTTTCACACATGTCTAGAGAGAGGCTAAATCCAGAAGGGGGGTTTGAATCCCAATAATGTCCGATAGTGTGGCTTTGACAGATTACAGGTTTCCTTCCAGCCAATCACTGCGCCAGCTGATTGCACTAATGAGATACTCAGTCTTTTTAGTTGATTACTGTGTAATCAGAAAAGTCATCCTTACATGGAATAGATGTGAGTCCAAAGGTGGTAAATGAACGTACAGCAGAATATGTTAATGTGATGTTATGTGGTGCCTCTTCATATAATACCAGAGAAAAATCCTCTATTCAGTCGCTTTATTCTTTCTGTCATGCTCATGTCATAAGAAATCTAAAACTCCCATGCTGCTCTTGACAATTTTCTTAAAGTTGAATTAAGCTCTCCGACAGCGATGACAAATGAATTGAAAAGGGATTATGCACCAGGCTTTTTTTTTTTTTTTGTGCCTACAGAATTAACACATTCCTCCTACCTTATGGAAATCACTGTTAGAGATCCTGCTATTCTGTTTTACCTTTGCAGTTTGATTCCTTTCTCTGTTGTTGTGTTTGTAATAGTTTTCTAGGTTAAATTTCATATCAGTCTTCTGTTATGTCTTATTTTACTTACTAAACCAAGAATGACCAAAGCTTCACTGTACGCACATACAAAAACAGAATGGGACTCGTGTTTACATCTTCTTCTCCACCTCGTCACACGTCCCCTCTCCTGAAGAACTCCAGAAGCACTAAAAGGTCAAAGAATCCAGCGTTCATTGAATTCTCAGTCACCCGTTAACACTGTTGTGCAGTGAACTGGCCAGCAGCCAGTACAAAATGCAGCTGAGGAAGTGGCAGTGCAACTACGACCAATACTGAGAAGCCACTTCTCAAAATGGATTGTAGTTTTGGGAATCTAAGGTCAGTGACAGTATGTATGAAAATCAATGAAGCAAAAGGCGACAATGAACTTGCTGTAATTTTGTCTACACAGCATGCATACAAATATGCATGATCTATGGTGTTTTGGTTCATTCTCACATATGCTCAGCATAGAAGAAAAGATAATTATTTCAAACCATAAATGCACTTCTTTAAAAGCCACATCTGTCAGACAGCTTATAAAGAGGGATTGAGAAAATGCTCAAGATCGGGACTAAATATAGAACCTTGGCATGATAACCCAATAGCCAGCAGCATTGCACACTTTGGTAGTCCAGAAAAGGTGTTGTGTCCTTGTAGGGATAGTCAATGCAAGATACAGCAGAAACAAAACACAGAATCAGCCAAAAGTAAATAAGGCCAGAGCAAATTCTTAAACCAACTGATACCATGATCCCATTTTAGATGACTTAGGTTAACAGACAACTGTGGGTTCAGACTATACTGGTACAATGTGGAGACAGATCTGGTAATTGAAGACTGCAGTAGAGGTTTTCTTATCCAGTCCTTATACATCAATCATCGCATCAAATAGTTGTTGTAATTCTTCTACCATAATATAGTGATGTATTTATTACCACAAAAACCTTTATGAAGCCAAATCCAAGCTGAACGTAAACAGGACTTTGGATTGCAATCTCCATCAAGGCTCTCTGTCCACTAAATCAAAACTGGGTTCAATTAAGGCGCCGGCGCGTTGACGAGTGCAATTGATTTAACTTAACCTAACCTCATCATTCATTCCTGTGGGCACCATTAAGACGCTGCACTGTCCTCAGCCAAACAATTTTCCAAAGAGGTAAAGCCTGTCAGGTGGATGGAGCTCTGGCATTAAGAAAAGACAATGAATACATGAATACAGTGTAATAAGCCAGGACTCTTATTACAGGCCTGATCATTCTATCACTTCAGGACAAGAGAAAGTGCATAGAAAGTGCCCGCAATATAAAAACAGTCTTTAAATGATACACGCCAACTGCAGCGTGTGTGACTCGAACCTCATCATCACAGGTCCAAGTACTTCTGGCATTTATATCAGCTCACAATTCTGCCACAAAGAAGGCATCATTGAGGGTTAAGCTTCTCCGTACAACAAACAACCCATTCAATAGACACTTCAACGCTAAAAATCACCCAGACTTTTCCTAAAATTGTGTTGTGATGCTCTCCCTATGGTTAAATAAAGTCACAATTAAACTGGATTAAAAAAACAGGCATTTATACCTAGAACCGCCACACTGGGTCAATTTGACCCGCACAGGAAAATGGAATATTTTCGAGCAAGTTGCTAGGCAACGGCATTGTTTGAGGTCCGCGATCTGACAACTGTACGTGCAGTCATTCAGAAACACTTACAATAAATTAGAGATGAAGATAAATACCTAACAACATTAGAATTACTAAGTGAAATGAGTGATGCCAGTCTGATAGCGAGAGATCTGAACTGAGCGTTGTCTTCCACACACCGGGGCTCGCAGCTCAACTGACAGACAGCTGAGTGCTGTCTGTGAGCCGGACAGAGAGCGTCGGAGGGATCCTCCGCCTCAAAACATGTCAACGTGGGGAAAAATTAATGAATAATCAATTAGAGCTTACCTAAAAATAAGTTTGCCATGTTACTGTTTATTCTATTTAGGATTTTAGCTCATTTGGACGCTGTTTTGACCTTCTGTTTTCATTACTATACTTGCGATATTATATCTACTTTCAGTTTCATTACTGAGTCGCTACGAAACGTGATTAGTGTTCTTAAAGATACTTAGATTATAAAACAAGGGGTCCAAAACACAGACTAATTTATGACTTTATATCACACTAGAAATGCACGGGTCAATTTGACCCGCCTGGCGGTTCTAGGTATAGATAGAATGCTGGCGGTTCTAGTGTTAACCAGAGTGGCAGAGACAATCAAGAAGAGCGACTTCAATGCTCCAGAGAGAACCAGTTCCTTGACGTAAATCTCTCCCAGCTTCATGGTGCACACAGCGCAAGTCCATAAATGTTAGATTATGGTCAGTTTACCAGCTGGCTCCTTGGTTGTATTTATGTCTCCTTCTGGCTGGGGGAGAGTGACGGATTCCTCTGTCTCGAAGTCTGCTGGAGGCGGTAGGACTGTGTACATCCGCGTGCCTGGATTGGGTGCACTCTGCTTCTTCCCAGCATCTCCTGAGGCAGACATGGCAAATTTAAAGACGATTAAACCCCAATGGTAGGAGCCGTGTATTATGTGTTGGTATGTTAATCTTTATACACAGTCTTTGGTGTTAATGTGTTTATTTTGAAAAAAAGGGAAGAGGGTGAACGCCAAAACACATATTTTTCCCCATAACATGCCAATGCTTTTATTAGCAGCAATGATGACTGGTGATCTGGATGTAATCTTACCAGTGGCAGTGTCGTCCAGAGAGGCTTTTCTTTTCACATAGGTTTTTTTAGCCAAGGCCTCTACAATGCGTGGTGGAGTGAGCTCCTTCTCCAATTTGGGAGCTGCAGGGTAAAGTTTCTGGAATACCTTTGATTGAAATGCTAAGTTACACAAGACATAGGAAGAAAGAAAGAAAGAAAGAAAGAAAGAAAGAAAGAAAGAAAGAAAGAAAGAAAGAAAGAAAGAAAGAAAGCAGACATAAAGAAATACCACATCAATCCAACTTCATATATTACATAGGCCTATATAAAGTTAGGAGATATAAAGAATATAAACATTGGTTGTTTGAATAGTGTGGATAAATGGATCATGTGGATGTTGTGGGCATTTTAACACAATGATATTGATCATATTAGCACATCAAAAACTTGAAAAATACCCTCGAACTTTTTAAATGCGAGTATTGCCTATATATGCTTTCAGAGATCGCCATGGTTTAATAATAACAAAAAAAAATAAAAAAAAAATTATGTTAGGTCAGTGTAACGTGCTATTGACACGATGGAATTATTTCGCATTGAACATCTCGGAGCACGGTGTGCTTTGAATCGGAAAGTAGCTGTCGGTTGACAGTGCCACACGTGCGTTTGTTTACAACATAGCTTGAACCCCACTTAACGCGAGACTTAGCCCGCTAGGTAGGCTACATTAACTAGCTGGTTCCCCACAATACTTTTGAGACAATAAATGTGTTGAGTGACACTGGTGATGCTCACCTTCTTTCCTACGTGCCATATAGTAATCGAAGAGGAAGCGAAGATGAAAAAAAAAGCTTAAATGTGACAATGTGGCTATATGCTAGCCAGCTAGCTGAGCTAGCTTCCCAGCCTGATAGCTAATGAGCCCGCTTCATAACGAGGCTTCAACGTTGTCAACATCACAAACCGGTGAGATTATAGAATACTGTAACTTTTCTTTTACTTAAAAAAATGCTTAAAGGGGGTTGGCGTCCTTTAAGAAAGACAAAGTCAGATAACGCTACGCTTGTAGAATACTTCTTCTGTTGCTGCTGCTACTGCTGCACTGTCCACCGGACATCAGCTCTGTTACGGACACAGGAAGACCTCAAGTGGTTCAGTAGCGCCGAACTCCATTCAAAATAATGGCAATTTAATATATCATTCAGTTTTCAGAAAATAACAGTCCATTTTTATATGAAACAAACATAAAAGCGTGTACAGTTTAAATCAGTCTTCAAATCGTCACATAGGGTATTATTTCTGGTAACACACACAATAGGCTATAATATGTAGAAAATCCTATTCTTTTGAACTGATAAATACAAAAAAAAAATAGAATTTGTCTCGATTGTACTAAGGCAAATAACCTTTTTGATTTTAAACCTATGACTACTTCAAATGTGACTCCTACTAATTTTAAAATTAGTTATTTAAATTTGCACTCTGAATTGTCTTGTAGTGGGACGAATGCTATGCAGTCTGACTAGAGCTCCCCATGTGTTTCAATCCTGCAATCACAGCGGTTTCGGGGCGTGCGCACGCCGAGCCAGCTGTAGGACGGGGTGGAGGCGAGATGAGAATACTAAGCAGGCACCTCATGGCATCAGCATCAGTACAGGGCTGACTTAGGATCTGCGCAAACTTGGTTTGGGACCTCAGCATGTGAACGGGCTTAGCAGGAAGAGGATCCACCTATAATGTCAGTATTGAAGAAGGTAAATCCCACTCTCTCTCTCTTATAAACCTTTGGGCACATTTTTTACTCCTACAGTATGACACGTGTGGAAGATTCAAACATTGCATTTGATAATCTTAGAGTGTGTCAGATGTGAGAAGATGTATGCAGTAGGGGAAAATGGGTGTGTTTAGGCAGTTTGGTTGAAGGATTTTCATGTTTGGTAATCAGACTTCATGGCTTTTTCAAATGCTGATATTGTTCAACCCTTCCATAATTAGTTTAACTATAGGCTACTCAGGACCAAAATGCTTTTTTTTATTATATTGTCAGTCAAAACCTAAAATGATTTTGGCATCACTTTTGCATGCAAAGGAATTTCACTGACCATTTCTTTAATTTGCATCATGTATGTCGAGAACATTTATTTCTGAAGAAGGCTGCTTGGACAAGGAGCATTTCAGGCAAAAAAAAAGAAAATAAGAACGCTTTTCTCCAAGGCTTTTGACTTTTTCAAATAAATGTTATACTGTATCAGTTCTCCCCCAGACTCCTTCTGTTGTGCACTGTCACTTAATACTGTATGTACAATGCAGAATGTAGTCTCTGTGGGTGGATGAGCTTCAATGACTGTGTGTCTTACACAGCCCAAGCCCAGCGTTGACAATCCCAAATGAGAGTGGAGCTCCATCCACCCTAACAAAAGAAGGCATTGAATGAGTTTTACGTTTTGTAAGAATCAAGGAACTACAATGGACCTATGTAAACACATTACATAACACCTTGCGGTGAAATAGGCAACGTATGCACAATTCCCACAAGCCCTCTGACTGATCAAGAGGTGAGACTTGGACTCCTTTGAATGGGTGATTATTACAAGTGTAAGAAATCAAGGCTCTTTTGTTGTTGGGGATGTTGGAAGAGAGACAGTTAACTGCCCGTTTGGGCAAAAAGATTGTCATCGTTGTCAGTTGTACTCAGACAAATCATATTGTTTGAAATTCAGTGCAGTGGCAAGTATTGATGTCTCAGCTCTGTTTGATTCTAATGATCGGCTGACACAAAAAGAAAAGGAAGTTGTCCAAATGACCTGCTTCAGCACTGCCGCCGAGTCCCCAGAAAATACACATTTAGCACACACCGTGAGTGACAAAGTGCCTCTTGCCAGCACTCACATAGTCAGACATCATAAGGTTCTAAAAATAGGGAAACATATTCATTGCAATGCTTTAGAGGCTCAGTGGAGTTATTCCTGTTCTACCTGGCGGCTAGAATAAGTATTACCAAGATGTGCGTCGATGCTGAACTCCCACCTCGCTCCATAATACTGAAGGCTATTTTAAGACAGCAGTGGTCAGCCAGCCTTTCTTCAATGACACACAGCAACCTAAAACGTGTAAGTGGTGGTCTATTTCTCTCTATAGTCTCAGGTAGTCTGAGACTAGCACTGGAAACTGCATATTCCTCCAGTGTCACACACAGGCATGTTTTATTTGAGGTCCTATGGAAGTGCAATATTCATCCATTATGCAGTTGGCAAGGAGTGTTTGGTAATGGCAGAGAGCAGCAAGGAGCAATTACTTAAAATCAATAAGCAGGGCAATTCAAATGTATGTGATTTGTGTGTATACAGTACATTGCCTGCCATGCAATAATTATGCACATGTAGCTTTTGAAAGAGAGGGAACTTGTGGGTGGACGGGTGCCAGGTGGCAGGTGAGAAATACATGTGACCTCTGGAAGTACTTATGTGACTGAAAAGTAAATTACTTGTCAAGTACCAGCTTTCAGGGGGGGCCCCACAGCTTTCACCTCGTCCACGTCACTCCCTATGCTGTAAACCAGGCGACGGATCAGTCTTTCAAAGTTATTCAATGGAGGATTCAGTAATTCATTGGAGATGGAGAAACCTTTACTCATCCTACCAGGCAATTTCTTCACTTGAAAAGACGAGAAATTAAATTTTAAAGCCACCACTTGTGATCAAAGAAAAAAACTGAAGAAAAAATATATAATCGGAAACTGACACTTTATTCCCCTTAGACGCACTTTGGAGCCGAAGGTATACTTGTCCCAGTATATTTCCAAGGCTGCTATCTATGCATGCATGCACACCCACACACACACACACACACACACACACACACACACACACACACACACACACACACACACACACACACACACACACACACACACACACACACACACACACACACACACACACACACACACACACAAATTAACAGACTCACACTGAGTTGTCATTGGGAAGCGTGTGTGGACATTGCAGACTTGGCAGTGACATGATAACGCTTTAAAAATCTATTTGGAGATGCATAGAAAAGTTGAAACGCTGCATTTTAAGTGTGGGATGTTGTCAATTTAGTCCACATGGGGAAAAGAGCAGAAGCGCTGAACATACTCTAGTCTGACTAAAAGTAAACGTTAAAAAATTCAGCAGGCTATTTCCTTTATACATCCACTCACACAGGGACAGATGTCTTCCTGTTTTATACCTCCATGTCCCTCTTTCATTTCTGTCCTTTCTCTCAATTTAAAGGAACAGTGGCGACAGAAAACCATTGCTTTAACTGTGCGTGCATTTTTGAAGAAGAAATGGGCAAAGGTCACTCATCACTTGCTAGCTTAGCTGAAGTACTTGTAGTCAATGGAAATTATCAGCATGCCTCTGCTGACAGCCAAAAGATATCTTGACAACATCAACAAGTAATGGTCCTGTTTTCTTGTTGGGACTTGTTTATTTACCACAGTATGTTGCAATGCATTATGTTTTTCAATGAAATAGTAGTATTTGAGATTAGCTAACTAGCGATGAGCAACCTTTTCCCATTTCTTCTTCAAAAATGCAAGCACAGTTAAAGGAATATTTTTAGTCGCCCCTTCAATGCTCTAGTCATGCACCTCCTTTACCTTCTTTCTTTCTCTTTTTACTTTCTTTCCACAAGATGAATGCCCCCTACATCAATAAGAGTTTGGCTTCAGTTGAGGATGCAGAGGGAAAGAGTTTTATGAATCTAATAATTCTTAAGAGCCAATTGTGCGTGGCCTGTATAGGCAGTATGAGAGTCCTTGTGTGTACATCTGTGTATGGCTCTTCACCAGCAACACTCACTTAATCATCCTTGTGCTGCGGTCTGCACCGATCTTCAAGGCAGGTGGGTGTCATTTTATCTCCCAGTGTTACTGTTATGGCAATAGCTACAACAGTGCCCTAAGTCAGACGTGACTCATTACCAGGTCCATTAGCAACATGGTATACTACCTGTAACCCTCATCATTTATGATAATTTTACTAGGCTGCCTATGTGACATGTCAGCCAGACTAGTACAGTTTCATCATAGCAACAGCTGTGCTTTGAAAGTTATTGCCAGTGTCTATTGTCAGCATTATGCCTTTAAACATTTTAAAAAGGTAAATCATCTCATACACTAAAAGGAATTATAAATGTTCCCCTTAAGGCTGACTGCGATAACACTGTCAAAATGTGAAATTTCCAACTAATGCAAATGCAGGACTCCATACAACTCCAAGTGTACTTCAGGCCCCCCTTGCAGAGTATAATTCCTAATACCGTTGCTGTTGGCCAGATGCCCGGCTCTTTTACAACCAAGTCGTTACCAGACCCTTTAAACCCAGCAATGATCTTGAATATATCTGCTTAATAAAATAGCCCACTTTAGTGAAGGACATCTAGGCAGCAGAATTTTTGATTGGGTCGGGTCTAAGAGATTTCATTAAGCTCCAGGTTATTACTTAGTGCTTTACTCGCTCTAATGTGGTCAAGCTGTTTAGCATTAATGGCAATTTTCCTTGTACTAGTATTGTACAGTTTCAGTTGTTCAATGACTAAATACTCCAACTCACGAAGGTGTGCAGTGAAAGTTAGAAATCAAGTGTATGCTTGGAGGTTAGAAATGTTTGTTCTCCATGGCACTTTTGGCACTTCTGTAAATGATCTCTGCACTTGGATTTTAGGTAAAGCTTTGACATCCATTCCAACCTGCAAATACTCCCTTGCACTTTTCAGATGCAACTCATGCCTCCATGCATGACCATCTGGTGGGCATCTAAGCTCCACATGTTTCCTTTCATTTACAGGCTTACCCCATGGCTCTGGTTGAAGTTATATCCAAATATATATATATATTATATATATATATATAATAATATATAATAATATAATATATAATATATATTATATCCGAAGTAAAGGTTGTACGTTAAGGTTGCTGCCTCCCTGTGTCCTACAGGAACATTAATATAACTGAATACATTCAGATGTCCACTAAAGTGCATGGCAAAGTGGTAGCTGTTGGACTTAGATTGTTTTTCCTATTCCTTATGTGGAGGGTGGAGTTTTGCGAAACCTACAGCCGTAATTGGTTACTGACACAGTGATAAAGAGGGGTCAATTGAACTCATGGTAATTTGATTATTTTAGGGCTAGGGTTGGGGTCGGTCTAGGTTTTGGCATTGTACAATTGGAATACATTATATTGAAAGTTGTTTTGTAATATTTTACCCACTTTGTGTGTCTCTTTTAACTATTGCTGGGGTAAGCGGTAACAGTGCAAATCTTTGCTTCCGCTCAATCTGCACACCATTGCATTTGGGTAAGAAGGGGGGCAGACAGCGCTCAAGGCAGACAGGAAGAGCTTTGAAATGTATTGGAGTGACACCATTTCCCATCCGTCCTCAGAGATCTCCATTTGCTCACCAAGAGTTGCACTGACGTCCTAAGCAGCAGGCACCAAGATATCATATTTAACACTGCTACTCGCCATAATTGCCTGTACCCAGCAGTAATCGTGGGTGATGATGAATAGCAATAGGTAGTGGGCCAACTGGACATGTCTCTGTATGGTTGAGTGTAGAAAGGTATTTTCTTCTTGATGATCATGAAACCACACTTGGACCAGAGCGGTTCCTGTTGAGGTTCTCCGTCGTGGTCAACCAGGCAGTGTTGCCCTGAGGCTCAGATCATTTTGCAGAGCCATTGCATGAACCTGGTGCATTGGAAACTGATGTGTCTGGACACATTTACACCAAAGTCTGGAAGCCTACAACTAAGCTGACAGGGTTCACCAACGTCAAAACAATGAGAAGTTTCAACAACAAGAAAAAGCTTGTTTATGTGGACTTTTTTTAATGTTTCAGCTTTGCTTTTTTGACAATCGGCTAGTGCACAAGTTCAATTAGCTATTTCTGTTCCTCCCTCTGTGCCCTCATCAGGCAGGCTCCATCGAACATTGGTTACAACAATCTCCCAGACAAATGGACCTTCGGGGTAGAGAAGTAATCAGCTCTTTTATATCTGGGGTCATTTTCAGATGGCTTATATCGGAGAGCAAAGTTTCTCCATGGACTCAAATGGTGTGTGACTCACCTGAGTTGGCCCAGTTGATTGGTCATTTCGGTTAATGATCTTGTGTTTGGTTGCTTCTCTCTTCCTGCGCTTGAAGTTGATGCCATTGTGGAGGAAGCAACACTGTAGCGTATAATGGACTCACTATATATACTAGCATGATGAATCTGGAGAATAATGAGCAATTTACATCTCTCATTCAGTTTGCTGATTTGACCCTTTCACATGACCTTTGAGACATACAACCTGTCCCTGTGGGGCACCGCTAGGACAGTAATGGGAAGCTCAGGTAGCATTTCCAATCATTAGCCACCAGAAATGTAGATGTGAAACAGGGTGATAACAGGGAGATTTAGACTACATCTGCTTTGGGGCTGTGTGGTGATGCCTCCACTGAGGCTTTTTCAGTACAGCCTGAGGCTACAAGAGAATGACAACCAGACAAGATCCTGATGTCAGACTGCTCCAACATTGCCAAGTTGAGCCTTTTAGTAAATCTTAAATGACAGATATAATACATGGTTAAAATGAATAAGGCTTTGATATAATCAAGGTTATTTATGAAATCTGGCTAGCGATGAAAACGTGACTTGAATCAAACCAAGTATTTGTACTGTATTTATGTATAATAAATAACGCGAGAAAATAATTCTGCACAAATATCAGGTCAGTACCTTGACTGTTTCCAGTTGTCCCAGATGCATGTGTATTGTCCTGGTGGTGTGTCTTATAAATCTGTCTTGTTTAAACCTGGTGACTTAAATCCTCTCTTGTGCTCATCCCAAGATAAGCCTTAAAAAGACAAAGCAAACGGATGCAATGCTTAGCGCAGTATCTCGTGAAATGAGACGCCTTGCCTCCAGACTCCTATCCTTTGAAAGTGTAAATGAGAGGCAAGTGACAGCTCTGGATGTCTGAAACACTAAAGAGTGTCCCTGACAGTTTCTTTTCCACACTCCGCCCAGTACAAGCCTCGGCCAGTCGGCATCGGTTATAACTACAATACATCAAGCAGCTGTTTGAGTCGTTACAAACCAATCGTTGCATCAGTCATCTCAGCAGAGATATCTATTTCTATCTACTATACAACTTGCTCCATCACTTGTTTGCTGAATAGCATTGTGTTACATATTGTGGAATAGAGGGCATGCATGCAGAGACTACTTTTGAGACACAAGGGTGTGCTTTTGTCCAGCAAATAGTTTTCACATGAGGTTGCTAAATTACCATATGCCATTTCTTTGCCATTTCCAGACCCTCAGTATAGCCTTATTATTATTCCCATGTGTTTTTAAAGCTATGGTGCTGAACTTCTGTTGCCCCCATGAGGAATTCTGAGTAATTACAACACTGTTGTTGCATCTACATGAGGTAAGCCTTCGGTGATCGTGCCTGGATTTTGTATTTATTCTGCTGTATGTCCAGGTTCTTTTCTTAGCATTAGAATAAACAACTGAACGTTTTTTCTGAGCTCCTGCTCCAGTGTCGCGAGGTGACGCAAGTTATGGCGCTTTTCCACCGCACATGTAGCTCGACTCGACTCAACTCGACTCGACTCAACTTGGTTTGGTAGCAGCACGGGTTGTTTTCCACCGCAAATAGTACCTGCTGAACGTGGGCGGGGTCGTCGTAAGGGGCTGAAAGCCTACTCCGGAGCAAAGTAGCAAAGCAGAAATTACGAGCAGTTGTTGCATTATTAACTGAACCAACCGCCAAAAACACGATGAAAAATGTTTAAGAAATACCCCCTTGTATCTGTTTGCTAAAAGAAGTAGAAGAATATTGCTACGGGCCATTAAAAGGGATGGTTGTTGTCCCGATGTGTGACTCTGCCACACAGTCAGCTGTAGGGATGCGTCACGTACATCCCTATGCGTAAACACGGGATGATAAAGTTGACTGTTTAGTGTTGTTTCAGGATAGGTGTTTTCAAATGCAAGCCGTGTCTCGGCCTGAATATTTTATTGAGGTAATCAGTTCAGTCCGAGGTTGTAATGTAATCGCCGCTATCATGTCTGTCCCAGCTGGCTACTATTTAGCCTAGCTGCTAGCTGCCCTACATGTCTCCTCTCGTATGTAAGTAACTTCCCCAACAACCAACACTGGGTGAGTTAGCGAATATATGGAAAATAAATTCGGATCTGTGATGCAAATCAAATGAAAGAGAGAGAGAGGCTGCAAGGGCGTAAATACACTCAAAAGTCCCGGAGAGTTGGGGAGAATAAACAACAGAATGAAGCGGTAGTCTCTGGCCACTGATTGGCCAGACAATAGTCTCTGGCCAATCCGCGTTTAGCATCGGCTCAGCTCGTGGACCTAGAGAGGGATACAAAAGCAGCGTAGTGGTACAGGTACATGAAATTGCGGTGGAAAAGCCAAAAATGCGAGTCGAGTCGAGCTGATACCATGCGGTGGAAAAGCGCCATTAGTAAACGCTGCCATACTGAGAAATACAGAGGGAGCTGGTGGGCTTCATTAACTTTTTGTCAACTCATTTGGCAATGGCTTGAATCTAACCAACATGCATTTATATGAGAAAGTAACACACTATAGCTTTAAGTTGTGGCCCTACAATATACAGTATATATGTTATGTGTTGTTTTTTAATGCTGAACAAGTGTTAAGAAATAAGTAAATGTATTGGTCCCTTCAGACCGAGTTAGAGGGTCGGACAGGAACTGAGTTGACTTAATTGTAAGGACAAATGCAATTTATGAAGCCGGTGTACTATGGCAGGATTACCTCTTGTTATTCTCCTGCATGGTGAAGTAGAAAATGAGACTTGCTGATGAGAGAAGAGTGTACGTGCTTGAGGACCTCTTCCTGTGTGAATGATGTAGTGGCTTGATATCAAATTGAATGTCCCACAGAGACAAGCCATTATGGTTCATTTCTCTTTTTTTACACTGCTGGTCTCCTCTCCCTTTTCAAGGGGATCCATTTTCATATGCTCCTCTCTTTAATTAAAAGGGACACTTATCTGATCAGTCTTGTTCACTCCCAGAAAAAAGAGGAATGCACAGAAAGAAAGAGGAGCCTGAGATAATCACAGAGTGCAAATGGAAAGGAATGTAGGCTACTTAGGAAAACAATTAGGCGACAAAATAGAAAAAGGAAGTCTGTCTATTATTACGAAAGTTATTTTGGACAGAAAATGAGCCAGTGCCATTTCAGACACGGACAAAAAGGCATTGATATAGCACCTGCTGAGCCACCTCCACATCTCCTTCTTTGTTCTGCTTCCCTGCACTGGCAGATATCCTGCATGTTGGTCTGTTATTCCACCAGTGATTACATCAGTGCAAAGCTTAACAACTTTTGACACACAAATAAAAACAATTTGTGCCTATCACACGTATTCTGTTCACTTACGAATTTATAACAACAGAGGGGTGAGCGGTTATGATGAAAGTTCTGGTTTGATTTGTTTTTTTTAGAGAACTCTTCACAGACTAGATTGTAAGCAAGCATGCATTGTTGATTAATACAACCACCTCAGGCTTGTGAATACTGCTATAATTGACTGAAATTGGCCCCCGTTGACAAGACTATGCCATAATGACTGACTGACTGACTGCTTGTAGGTAGAATGTAGAGATACACAGTTGAAAATGATCCTGTCACACTGGGACCAATGTGAAACGCTCCATTGCCCAGACAACGGTGCACAAGAATAAGGCTCAGGTGAAATTGGTGGCCAAAGCGTGCCTCTGTGCTCGGCTCGCTTCACCTTGTTTATCTGCTTTGAGCTGGTGTGGTATTTATATATCTCCCTCCCTCTCTCTCTCTTCCCTCCTTCCCTTTGTTGCTTCCTTGGAAGGTGTTGCCAAGCATACTGAAGAAGCATTGCTGTATCGTACCAGACAGGAACACAGGTAAGGACCAAAACAGATGCCCCCATCTCGCCACTAAACACACCGGTAACACACACAGTGCAGAGGCAGAAGGCGACAGGCAGTTAGCAATGAGTGGGTGATGATGGCAGGGAATAGACGCTCAGCGGGTGGGTTCACATTTGTCTGTCTGTCTACCTGTTTTTGGGTCTGCTCTCAACATCTGTAAGATCCTACCTTGTCATCTGCTGAATGATGATTTTGACATATTTTGAATGTATAGTGACTTATCCTGCCCTTTATTATTTTGAGTCTTATGCAGTTATTGCTGCTACACAATTCATCATATTTCAAAAGGAGCTTAGATCATGTGGCTTCTCCGTGTGACCTAACTTCCTCTGCTTCCATGTCAGAGGGAGGGAAAGATGTTTGGGGATGTGGACGGTTGTTGCCAACTTGTGAGTATGACAGGCTTCTTCGCATCGTTGCAGGTTTGAGGCGGTTGCTGATGAAATTGAAGAGCAGGGAGATATACTCAGGTACCTGGCCGCAGTCATCACAGCAATGACTTTTTTTTTCTACCTCTCTCCCTGTGCGTTCGCTTTCGGCCACTCGACCTCTCTAACCTCCGGACTGCAACGAGACTGCATGCACATGGGCTCCCACGCTTTCCATCCCCAACTAACATAAAAACCTCACTAACGCCGCCCGACACGTATGGCGCATGGCCATTTTGTTATCTTGGTATTAACTGCCCTCTCTGCAGTTAACTTCTGTCCTCTGCTTTGCACTTTGTTCTGCAAACAGTGCAAAAAAAAGTGACATCCACCTTTTAGAATCTTGTGTTTCTCTCCAGACGCATGACTAGAAAGCAAACTGCGCAGCCTTCCCAGGTGTGACCCACATGCAGAAGAGTAGAGCAAGGGCACTGCAACATTTGCATTAAAGTGACACTTGGAAACTTGCTATGGGTCTAAGGGTGTCTTAGCTTGGAACGCCAAAGTATAACTAATAACTGTGAGGCTTCTCGCGGCGTGAAATTAATGTTTAAAGGGACATATAGCTGAGATCATCTGCACTTAGGCAGATAAGGAACTCGACTAACCTGTACATTGTTTGCTGTTGCAAGTACAATCAATAACAGAAGAGTGCATGAAGAGATTTTCAAATGTTAGCTCACGTGTTTTTTTTTTTGGGGGGGCGATATTTAATAGGATGAGTTGCTGTGTGTTTAGTTAAGGTGTCTGCACTGCATGAATATGGAGGACCTGTGGGTGCACCCCTCAATTGGTCTAAGAACAAGGTGTGCTGACAGAGTGAACACTTATTAAAATTACCTTATAAATATGGATGGATGAAGATCTGAAACTTTGCCAAGGATATTTTGGCAGACACTGGTTTGAGATAGAGGGCTAGTTGTAGTCATGATGTCTGTGTGTGTTTTGTGTGTTGAGAGCAACATCAATTTGGACTGTGCTTGCCTTGAATACACTTGCCGACAAAAAACCTCTCTCCTACCTGAAAAAACGTCTTGATTCTGACAGATTGCGCTTTCAAGAACACACAGTCAAAGGCTCTCTCTCCGTGAATGCTCAGCAGCGGTCGATCAACAAACCTCTCAAACCTCAACTTCTTACTGAAGTTCATGGATCGTCAATCCGCCACCATTTCTATCTCGAAAAACGTCAGAGCTTTTGCTGAGCAACTTTTACAAGGCAGGCTGGCTCGGGTTGCCAACAGCCTCAGTGACCCCCGGTTGTTTCTTTTTTCATAATGTCTACCTTGGCATCCTGTCTCCATGGTAACACGTTTTGCGGCGTCAGTAGATACAAACACTGCATTCTGTCCATTTTTAATAATAGGCATTACTTCTCTCTACAGATTGGATGATGTAGGGATGATATATTTGCATAAGCGGAACAAATTAACACAGGCAATGCTCATTAGGGAGCACAGTATATGTGTTGAGTCAGACCCGGGTGCGTCTAAGGAGAGACATGACTAGAAAGATTTAGTGTGGGGCTCGAGGAAAGTGAGGGTAGAGTAAGAGGGTCGGAATATCTCCTGCTGGTGAATGCTAGTAAGATGCTGCATTTTGTATGTGTGTGTGTCCCGTCTGTATGCATGTGCTCTGCTCCACTGTACTCCGTCGAGTGAGGGGCGCCCTCTCCTGGGCATTTTTTCCATTTCTCACAAATCCATCTCTTCCTCACAACCCTCCCCCCCTCTCATCTGCTCCCCGCTTGTGTTTCTCAAATTCAAAATCTTGTGCATTGAGACCGGAGGGGTGAGGCTTATCGTAATTAAACACGCTCTCCGTTATCAGTGTGTCCCTCTGCTCTTAACTATCTCCACCAACGGAACCCTTTCTATGACACAAATTCACCGACTATCCCTATTTATAGACACTAATTAGCGTGTGAATATTTCACCATTTTGTTGCCATTTTATTCACGTCCATGCCGTATTTCCAGCATCCTATTATCATCTTTTCCCATCCCCTGTTCAGAGCCACTCTCCTGCTCTAGCATTCAGGAAAGATTTTACTAGTAATTGCCACTTGTGTAATTCTCTAGAACCTGAAATGATACTGGGCACATGTTCACGTCCACAGAATGAGCAGCAGGGCAGTTCTGTTGCAGCCCAACACAATTATACCATGAATGCAAAGGTGCTGTAAAGAGACATGCTGACTGCTGCATTCTGGGAAGCCCTTCCATCATCCCTTAGCAGTATTTGCACACATTCTGTTTGGCATTCATAGCCTTGTATCCTCATCGATTTTGCCCCCCCCCCCCCAAGTCTTACAACCCACCTCTACACAAGCGCACAAAACAGGCCACACCAACATTACCCATTGACTCCATTTATAATTCCCATGTGTTGTGCTGTATGTGCAGGTAAGTGTACCTAGTGTTGTTGTTTGTTTGGCATTTTCACTTATTAGTAGCCTAGTAAACATTATTTCAGCATTTGAGATTTGTAAATGGGGAAGCATGCAAAGTGTCCGACTGGTGTGCATGAGGTTTGCTCCTATTTTTTGTGGGAAAAACGAGAGGTTTAATTGGCTTTCATCATATTTTTTGACGCATATGACTATGTGTTGTGTAGTAAGACAGGTCAAGATGCACATCATAACTGCAATTCTTTATGTGATTTATTTAGTCTAAATCATAGTTAAGAGATAAGGCAAATGGCTAAGCATGTCTAAAACAACAATTCATTTCCTAATTAAAGGTAACAGCAACAGCATAAACCTCAAAGCTGCTTGTAAAGGATTGTTAAAGAATACAACTAAATGCATTTTCTTGTTTTTAATAGCTTGTTAGCCTATACAGTGGTTCTTGGGTCACACTCAAAAAACCTTTGTCTATAACGAACTAACTTACAACTCTTGCAGTGTAAGCTACTTTATGTAAACTTGGAGGGGGTTATCTGAGGACATGTTGCCATGGGAACAGGTTGTTCAGGGGGGGATTCATCGGATACGGGGGAGGAAGCAAGAGAAGTCTCTAAGAGGTGAAACATATTGGAGAGTTGCACTTTAAAGTTGTCCTAAGAACCTCGTACCATTTTGTGTTGGGACCTTTGAAACATAATCCTAAGAGCAACCTCAAACAGACCTGGCCAAAGTTTCTGTTGAATCCTCATCCAGAGACATGTGAAGTCCCTGAACTATTCTCTCTTTACCTCTCTGAGCCTTTGTCTGGAGTCACAGCACGCCAGTCCTAATGCTTCATATGTGCTGCCTGAGCCTCCCCACCCCGCTGTGAATCTCACCTGCAGCGTAGTGAATCAGCAGCTGCTCTATTAACTTGAGTAATTAATGGGCGAGCTGTCGCTTCCCCTCTGAGTGTGTCAATCCTGCTTTTTTGGATGCATACACAAACATATTTTTGGAAGCACATACACTAACACACACACACACACACACTAACACACACACACACACACACACACACACACACACACTCTCAGTCAGTCAGTGCACACATACATGCACAATGTTTCCTCCGGCACACTTGATATCAATCTGTAACAGAGCGAGACAACCAGGGAGAGCCTGTCTCCTTCTGATAGCTCTCGGAAGCCCTGATTCCAACTCTGAATGCTCTTCACACCCGCTTAACAAATAAAATACACCCACAGAGAAAGAGAGAGGCTGTATTAGAAAGATATTAAGCATAAATAAGATGTATAGAATGAAGTATGATGAATGTTACTGTGTGTGTGTGTGTGTGTGTGTGTGTGTGTGTGTGTGTGTGTGTGTGTGTGTGTGTGTGTGTGTGTGTGTGTGTGTGTGTGTGTGTGTGTGTGTGTGTGTGTGTGTGTGTGTGTGTGCCCTTAGGAGCTCTCCTCATGTCAGCTAAACTCTCGACTGCTGTAGTTGATAATGAGCCCTGCAGTATCTCTCCGCCTCAGCCTTCCCTTTCTACTGTTAGTTTGTAACCCTCGACAATTACCTCCCCCCTCTCCCCCTCTCTATCTCTTCTTCTCTGCACACCCTCCAGCACCGCCAAGCAGAGCCCACTGAACTGTTACAAGAGTGGGTAGCTCCAAGACATGTCCAAAGTCTCCAGGCCTCTGTCTCTGTGCAACCGGAACTGCAGAGGCAACAAATTGGTTTTATACAAATATGACACAGACAGAAGCATAATGGATTATGAGGGAATGTCAGCGATACTTTTTGAACGGCTGCCGCATTGCATCAGAGATCTCCTCATATTGCACACGCCGGTCAAATTGCAACGTAGCTGAGCATTCTGATTCACTGAAGACACAACATTAAAGTCGAGATGATCCGTGGAACATGACGGAATGTCATTGTTTTGACATGGTTTATTTGTGTTTGATTGTGATTTGCACATAGGCTATAGAGAGAGCGAAATTACTTAAATGAGTTTAAAGGTATGTGCATGTTGTCACTTATTAGAGGACCCACTCAATTTATGTTGGAACAAACTGGTACCCATCACCCTTACACAGAAATGCTCACTGAACTATTACCAAATTTGCCCCATGTGATTTGATGACTGTGAATCCTAGAGAAAATCCCATTTCTACAGTATCATCCAGAAGTGTTGTACTCTAGGTGTGTGTTTCTGCACACCTTCTTGCCCATGAGTGTAGCCTATTTAAGAGCCATGTGCTCCATCTCTCTGCAGGGACTCCTGTCATTGAACTACACAGTGTCTGACTGGAGGACAGCTGGCCTCTGTGGACTGTCTGTCTCAGTTTGTCTCTGACATAATGAGCTAGCTTTGATTTAGCGCTGAGTCACTCCGTTCCAAGCCGCTCATTACTGGATGAATGGCAGTGGCAGGAAGTGAAAGAAATGGGAGGTGGTCCCATTTTTTTCTTGCTGTGTTGACAAACCTTTAAATTCCCCATCATTATTTCCGACTCCCTACTATACCCTCTCTCCATTTCAACATCATCACCCACACACACACACACACACACATTCTCATTCCATGACGTGGCATCAGCCAACTATGAGTTTTTGAAGCCTATACATTTCTTTTTTTTTTGAGATATTTTTTTGGCATTTTTATGCTTTATTGACAGTGCAGAGAGGTGAAATGGGGCAGAGAGTGGAGTGACATGCAGAGAACGACCGTGGGTGGGAATCGAACCCAGGTCTGCTGCTGGGCCTGGCCCGGTAGGGGGACGCCTTACCAACTGAGCTAAAGGCGCCCCCAAGCTTATACATTTCTAATACTGGCATACATTGTTCCTTTCACTCTCATGCTGAGCAGTCTTAAGCTTAGAACCTCATTTCGATTTAAACTTAGTCTCCTTGTGAAAATGTCTAATTTTGCTCATGCATTCTAAACGCATTCTAAAAGTATTTTGAGGCTAAACTGTAGTTCCATTTCGCTATCTTTGTTGGGTACAGGTAGAATGGTTACATGTGTTGTTCTACAATGAGGTTGGAGGAAAAGGTTCACACAGAGGCTATGGTAATACAAATGACTGACTCCTTTTGTGTCTGGCTGTTTGAACAGAACCCTTCTCCCTCAGTAGTTCCTGCTCTCCTAGTTTTACCAGGGCTACCTGTTCTCTGCAATACTGTTCACTCACTGTCTGGGTTTAGCTAAAGAGGAGAAGCTAAAATGTCAGATCAAATAGTGACATTTATTCAGGGAACATCTAGAGGAAGATTTAGATGGTTGATCACCAACATACATCCATGAATGTCTTCATTCCTCCCGATGGCAACACAATAAGATAACAGGATAACGCTAATGTGACACCCACAGCACTGATAATGTTACATTACATTGCCCTTTTATAAATGCCAGTATGCTGCCTTCATGATTTCATGGTTCTTTTTTTGTCGAAAGTTTAGTGAATTGTAGATTAATTCAGTATGTATATAGTATGTATGTAGTAATGTAAAACACTTCCTAATAACCACATTGCAAAAGGTCAAGCGGCTATCATCAACTTCTGAGACTTAAGTCTCGTACAGGTTGATGAATAAGAATTTGAATTGAAAGACGATAGCTTAACAACCCCTGACAACCTTGTCTTTGTTGAGTTCCACTGGTTTAAGCTTTTACTGTGGTGAGGTTTTGGTATACTCCAGGATCACTGTTGGATGTGGTTACAGGTGCAACAGAGCACATGTCTGACCACACCCAACTACATATGTGTGATCCTGTGTTTGGTCAGAGGTGTAACAGAGTTGAGACTTTTAACCAGAGAGAGCAGCAAAACCCAGCATTTTAGTATGGTGTTAAGTTAGTACTTATCAGAGAACAAATGGACAATTTTAACATCCTTGTTTTTTCGTCTCAACAATTACTTTACATCATAGTTTTCGTGAATGAAAATTAACACTGATACTGAAGAGCCATGGACTCCAGCCCGACAACCCGAGGTATTGCTTTTTTCCCGCATTAGAACTCAGGGAGGGCGCAGGAATGAAAACTTCCCTCCGATATGTGAAAGAACAGGAAGACAGTTAAGAAAAGAGAGATGGAAAGACAGAATGATTGATTTTAGAATATATCACGTTTATTAGGTGTGCTACTTTTAATGGACATGCACGGCAGCACAGAACGTCCATATCTGCAATACATTGGTAAAGCTGTTATCTTGTGATACCGAGTTATTTAAATTCTGATCTCGAAAGCACAAAAGGACATTTTCTTCTTATTACAATATTGAATGCCTATTATGTCCAGATCAGCGGCCAATTATCTGCAGATCTCAAGAAAATCAGTGTTATCAGTGCGATCGACACACTTTTCACAAAAACCTGTTTTCTCTTGTCCCAAGAAAACAAAACTCATTTGACACAGATTTTGACTTATTTTGATACAAAGGAAAAAAAAAGGTCTCTTCTATAAAAACTTGTAGTATTATTTGAATTTCCATAATTATCTCATGATCTTGAGAAAATTTGCCATTTGTTTTAAATAATTGCAACCATTGCGGATAGGCTTCCATCGACCTGCGTTCTCCAGAAGGTTCATTTTAGGCCATAAGATGAAATTTGGTAGAAAATGTTGTTGTTCCTTGGAGAAATTGAGGGAGAAACCTCAGCCTATACTACCTGCATGTTTATACAACAAGTATATCATGGGATAGCTTGATACAATTGGGGTTGCGAGGTGACAGAGAGGGGTGATTGTGAAAGCTCATCTGAAATCTGTAAAGTGGTTGAACAGGCAAATTGTTCAACAAAGTGGGGTAGCGTTTGTGCTTTAGTGTGTGCGTGTGTGCATCAGTGTGAGTGTGTGGCGGGGTGAGGTGATGGTGATAGTGATAGTGAGAAATAGCATGCTGTCTGCTACGCTCTAATGGTCTCAGGTGTCAGACTCACCGCAGAGTTTGTTTCACAGTTTGTCAGTGTATAGTGTCATCCAAAACGATTGTACGTGTCAGTAATGGTTTCTGTCAAACAAAGAAGTTGGAGTCTAATGTTCCCATGCGGTCTGCTTACTTCACACATACTAGCCTAGCATTGCTGGGTCTATTTGCTCAGACTGTGTGTATATGTGGTACATGTGTGTGAAGAAGGATAACATGTTGTAGTTCATTGTAAAGGTCTATTGAGCAGCAGTTCTACACTTCTCTGTTTCATTATCATTGTGGTTCTTTCCCCAGTTGACCAGTGGAGTAGTACAGGTACTGAAGTGCTCAATCTCCCTGTGTGTTGATTGAATCTCTTTCTGCTACAATGCACTGGCTTCAAAGTAAACAGAATATAAATCCAAGTCTCCCTCAAACTTAGACAGAGTCTGTACCTTGTATGTGTGGTATACTGTATTTGCCACTGTTACCCCTTTACAAAGCTGGGGTTTCTAATCACGAACCAGATATTTGCATTTCGACAGCAAAAAAATCCACTCTTGGCCAGGAAAGCTGGTGCAAGAGCAGGACCAACTCTTTGCAAGTCTAGAACTTAGAACTGCTTATCAAAAAAACTAAAAACACTATTAGACGTAAAACGACACATAACGTCTGTAGCAATCACAACCAGCAGCACTACTACGCTGGACCAGTTATGTTTGGATTACTACTTCCAACACTGGCGATGCAATATAGCCCGCTGTTATTGTGCTTGAAGTGAGTGTTCGAAAGAGCGGAGACGGATACAGACGATAACAATGACGTAATGACGTGAACCTGTTCTAAGAAGGTGCACAAGTTAAACCGTGGACGGGCACTAGCATCAGCCATGTTGGTGGATTATATTGGTAGTAGGGAAGACACTAGCAGAAAGTAAAGAAGTTAAAGCTCATAAACCTCCTGTCAAAACACCAAGTAATCCCTATCCGAAAAAGTTGGAGACGCCAACTTTTAACTCTCAGATCAATCAGATGGCGTTGAATATATTAAGTAAGTTTGTCATTTGAGGTTGCTAATTTGAAAATCTTCCAAAAGTAGCCTTACGGAGAGATTAAATCCTAAACCCAAACTTCAATTTTACTGCCTTCCACCCCTCCCTCTCTTCCTTCCAGTTCCCTTGTAGCGCAGCTACCTGTTGTCATGAACATTTCTTCTTCCACTAAAGCAATTACACCAAAGTGACACCATTCATGCAAGCCCTCATTATTAGCGCAGCGGCTATGCTGAATTGATGGCATACCATTTGGCAGAGTTGTATGTCTTTGCGTCATTTATGCACAGCACTTTTTACTTTTCTTGTCTCTTCACATTCATCATTGCGTGCCTCCTCTTTGCTGACAGATGCTTGCACACACACACACACAACACACACACACACACACACACACACACACAAATGTGTTCGCTGCTTTTGCGGTGGGCACATAAGAAAAATGAAAACCCAATCTCAATACAAACATTTGTCTTACTGTTTGTGCCGTCAGATGTTCGGGTACTCATAGGGAGGTAATAACTCACAACTCTCACGTCTAACCGAAATAAACATTTTCTCTGCCTGTCATCCAGCATTGCTGTCTTTGAAGTATTTACCACAAGTCAAATTCAGTTTTTGTGTGTGCGCTACTGCTGTGACAGATAACAGTGACCATGCCTGGTAATAAAATCAGTTTGTTCAGGGGTTGTAGCCGGCGGGCCAGCAAATGTCTGTCTGAAGAAGCTAATAGTGATTGGATTAGCCAGGACCACAGCCACAACAAGTATAATTTAAATACCAACAACCCTGCTTTGTTATGAGCGATTCTCTGTTGGCTAATAAAGAACAAACAAGTGAACATCTTACGGCTGCAACCAACTAAATTTGTGATCATCATATGAATCTCTTGTCAATTACAGAATATAGTAAACAATGTCTAGCGTAAAGCCCCAGAGCTCAAGTGGACAGCTCCATTTGACAGTGGTAGTCAAAAGATTTTTATAAAACAAAAATATCCTTTAGAAACAAAAGATCCATAATGGTTGGGGTGTAATCTGCACACAAATGAATACTGTATCAAGATAGAGACAGTGCATGGAATAGGCCACGCCCATGGCCACGCCCATCGTGGGGGAAAACATTGAACAGCGCTCCATCCACTTTGTATTGAAGGAGACCTGTCTTCTGCAAACAAACGTAATTAAAATGTAATCAAACATCCATTTAAGAAAAAAACGTTACTTTCTTGAAAGCCACGACTCTTGTTTGTCTATATGAGCTGTTTTTGTGAAACATAATTGAGTAGTTTTCAATATTGAGGTGTTTTTGTCCGGTCGGACCGGGTCGGACCCATCGTGGGGGAAACCGTTGAAAACCGTTCCATTCACTTTGTATTGAAGGAGACCTGTCTTCTGCAAACAAACTTAATTAAAAGGTAATCGAACATCCATTTAACAAAAAACCGTTACTTATGACTCTTGTCTGTCCATACGAGCTGTTTTTGTGAAAAATTATTGAGTAATTTTCAATATTGAGGTGTTTTTTCCCGTCCGTGAGGGTTAGCCTATGGTTAGCCTACAGCAGAAGGCTAACATTAGCCTAGCATTCAGCATACATTAGTTAAGAGTTTTGTGTCGATTTTGAAAATTACTCAATACTTTTTCACCAAAACAGCTCGTATAGACAGACAAGAGTCGTGGCTTTAAAGAAAGTAACGTGTATTTGTGAAAGGCATGTCGTATTACTTTTTTATTAAGTTTGTTTGCCGAATACGGGTGTCATTCAATATAAAGTGGATGGAGCGCTGTGTATTGTTTTCCCCCACGATGGGCGTGGCCTCAGATTATGACGCGCCATGCACTGTCTCTATGGCTGCAATGCAAACACCCTAAACACATCACACATATCAAAAGCTCTCAATGCCTTTTTAGTATTTGTTTTTATTGTTATTAAAGTCAATGCAAGCTTACATAAAGAAACAGTTTTTAGAATATTTAGACTAAAACTTTGCTTTATTCATCTTGTTTAACACTCGCTGTAGCCACCTTAGTTTGCTTCTAAAATTTGGTATTGAAGAGAGCATTTGTTGACATAGCAATTTGATTTAGCTGTGTGTCTAGTTTCTGTTATCAGTTTTGTGTGTAATGTTTGGGGGGCTGAGTTGACTGTTTGTAGACATCATCATTTGGAATTTGTCCTTTGGTATAATTTCTGCAGTTAAGCACTGTTATCAGGCTCAATCCTGTTTGGAAGACTTGTTATTTTTTTCAGATAGATCTATGCACCTCATTGCTGTATTCACAGGGTAAATACACTGCAGCGATGGTCGGTGCTGCATAATGCCTTTCGCAAAACATTGTTATCAAACATTTCCTTGTTTGACTCCAACTTCTCATCGACCTTTCACTCTGATCATATTCTGCTCTACCATCTGTACTTGTAACTCTCCGTTGCTTCTTCTGCCAGGTAAGCAACCCACAGGCTTTTAGAACTCTCACGTCCAGCCAAACACCATTTGTTGAATATAATTTAATGTGTTTATGCCTGGCGGGACTGGCAGATCAAGGCATTTCCTCCACGGCTCATCTTTCAAAAATAATAACCACACAAACAGCATGGAATTCATCCCTTACACTGTCCATTAACATTCCCTTAGCCTATGGTGATAGAACTACACCAAATAGAAAACATGGACAGATACTTCGCCACCCTCTTCCTTTCAAGGACAAAGAACATGGGACATTATATTTGCAGTCATCTGCTCTTTCCATTTTCAATTTATTTCACGTTGCGGCGCAACAATTGGCATTTTTGCTTCTTCTGTGAAATCGTTTACAAATCCCTTCATCAAGGCTGCTGGTAGAGTGGGCTGTCCAAATGTTGTGTATTTGAGGAGATTATAAATTAGATGAGGAACTTAAATGACAGACACCACAGAAGGCTGACACTCAGTGATAAACACTAATCAATGGGGGAAAAGACAAGTGTGAAGTCTTTGTAATGTTTTGTCTTATATAGTATTTCTATTACTGTATAGAAATTGTGAACTTAATTGCACAGCTCTTGCTGCTCAGGGTTAAAGTTGAGTGTGTGTAAGAGAAATTGAAGAGAGGGGCAAGGAGAGCGCAGTAGGAATTATATGAACCATGACACCATGCAGAAAGAATATCACGGCAAAGCCATCAATCAACCCTTATCAAACCATCACATTCTTTAATATGTAAAAATGCAGAATTTTTGTTTTCAATCCTTTTTTGAGGCACTGTCTTGAAAGCTTGGACATGCAGATTTAGTAATGGAAAATATGTCAAAGATGATTAAAGATATTTGGCACATAAGGTTGCTTAGAACTTAGACCTGACCAACTGAAACAACCCCAGATCCTACTGTACACTGCCACACAGGCTTGTACAGTAGGCACTATAGCATGATGGGAGCATCCACCTCTCTTCTTACCCTGATGCACCCATCACTCAGGAACAGGGTTAATCTGGTTTTATGAGACCACCCAAACTTTTTCCATTGCTCCAGAGTCCAATCTGTATGCTCCCTGGCAAATGGAAGCATTTCATCCTGAGAAGCCCCACTGATAAGTGGTTTTCTTAAGGCTACAAATCTGCATAGTTCATATCCCTAATGTTCCTTACAAATTGTGCGTGTGGAAATGCTCTCACTCAAACTTTTCAACATAGCCGGGAATTCTACTGTCGATATTTTACATTTTGATTCCACCAAATAATTGTATTTATTTTAAGTGATCTCCCAAAGATTTGTTTTCCAACCACATTTCTTCCTCAAAGATGACGGTTCACCACTATCTATCCAGGTTTCAATAATGTATTGGTCAGTTCTTTACACAATTTTAGTAGTTTCATCTTCTCCTGAGTAGTTTTCTTTGTTTTATGCGGGACGATAATTTTACCCCTCTGAAACAGAGTTAAATAGTTTCCAAAACCACAGCACATGTCTTCTGACATAGTTGTTTAAGAAATAAGAAGCTATTCACTGCATCAGTAATGGATAAAGGTGAAGTAAGCAATTTATTTATGTTAATATAAGTGTTAAATCGCTCTTTATTCATACAGTGATCACTTACATAGTGTGCTCTTTTCATAAAGCCGATCTCTCAGTCACCCGCTCTGCCTGTAATCGGCAAATAAACTTTTCGGGGATCCCGAAATTAATATCCAATCACAAGAGAGAGCGCTACAAACCGACACCCGTCTCACTGACGGTGCACGCCAGAGCGACAGATGCGTGAATGTTTATGCACCTACAATGGCGGAGCAGGTAAAAATCCTTCCCAATGTCTGTTTTGATGGTTTTTATCATGTTTTATCACACTAACTTATCTGAGATGGTGCTAGATAACCCGCTGTTTGAAGACCGCAGTGCATTAATGTGGTGACGTGGGAGGGGACGGCTAACTGCAGTCAGTGACAGGAAGTTAGCTAAACTGACCATTCCGCTTATTGAACCTTTAAATAACTTGTTGCCAACTAAAACATATTAATCACTGCAGTTGTTGACCGATGGAGGGCTCTTGCCTATTTGCTTTGTAAAATCCAGGTGGTGACTTTTATTTTGGCCGGGCAGTTTATATGTCAATGTAATGATTTATCACACTGCACACTCACTCAAATTGCTTAGAGAACATTACAGGGCTTTAAATTAAATGTCTTCCCTGCTGTGATATGACAGTTTGACAACAGGCTTCTGTTTCATCAGTCCAAACGTATGTGAGACTCAGTATGAGGGAGCCCTTCTGGAACAGAAATGGATGAACAGGCAAAACATCCACTGAAAAGTTTTCAATGTCACAATGACTCAGGAAGTGAAACAGAAAAAGCAAGACCCTTTGGTTGTTCGTCATATATCTGAATTGGATTTGCTGCGTAACTCGAAACAAGAATAGAATGTAAGGAGGATCCTGATTTAGTGTGAAAATTAAGTGTGGAATGATGTTGAATAACTCTCAGTCAGCGGTAGGGCTGGGTGTAGGCAAGGGTTTTACGATACGATACACAAGACGATACATGGGTCACAATATGAAATATCACGATACATTGTGATACGATGCATATTCAGCGGACATATTGACTCAAAACTATTTTAATTAAAACTTTCATTCAAATTCGAAATCTGGCAATTTGGGGCAACTAGCCATACTGTGAAATCTAAAGGAAGGGTTGTAGTTCACAACCCATCTATTTTATTTTCTAAATATCGATTTTTGGAGCTGACGAAACAATACACATATCATTCAAATAAATATCAAGATATTTTGCAGATTTTTTTAGTACAGCCGTAGTCAATGGTGGAATGATCAAGGAACTCTGCAGTTATTATTTTGAACTCCAAATCTGCAATTAGCAAATGGTACGAAAAACTAAAGGTCTGCAGAAATAAGCACGAAAACAAGACTATATTTACGACCACTAGAAACAACGGATAACAAATAAATCTGCTGATAGCATGAAACAAATAAATCTGTTGTTAGAGATGATTACTGAAAATCTATGGTAGGCATGATGAACATAATCAGGCCACTCATTTCCACAGGGTTTTGAGCAAAATCAACGAAACATTAGAAAACATGAATATTTGAATTGACCTTTTTTTACTCTAAATTGCCATGGACACTGACTGTATTTGTATCTCATTTTTCAACCACTGAATAATGAGAATTTTGTGAATTGTGAAAAACTTTCAATCACAATGTGGTCTTTTGTAAGAACGCTGAAAGACATTGTAAGCAAGCAGCTATACTTCTCAGTCCTCCTGGAAAAAGGTTGTGACATCATAACTGGGCAAACTGTAGGGTTAGACAGTGAGACCCTCAAACACTCTTTCTGCCTTTTCTCAGGCTGGGATGAACCGATTTCTAAAACTTTTGCACATTTATACTACATAGGATTTCAGAGTTCAATACACCTTCATATTCCCCCTGGTGAAGTAGGCCTTTAAATGAACCAAGGTCTACAGAAGGTTGAACTAAATCCTAAGGCTAGACTTCTGTAACCCTGATGTGCAGCATTTCAAAACATTTTGTAACAAATGACTAATCACTTTGTACTTAGAGATTAACTGTGATTTGTGATTCAATTATTTTATGGGTAAATCCTTTTTAATTAATTCACAAGGACCTCATAAATCGAATACAGAGATACTTAGAGCAGTACTCTACAGTGATTTTTTATTATTATTTTTTTTTATCTCAGGGTAAATTAAATTCTGGAATGTATTTTATTCTACTGTAAATTGTTTAGACATAATTCCAATCATCTTTAACACAGATACCATTTAGATTATTCATTTATACTTTATAGAAATGCCTTGTGATCCTCCAGCTTAAACAAGGACACCGAGGGGAAGTCAGTGCACTCTCATTTTGGTGCTTGAACCTGTTTTCCAGAAGTATAAACTGACCACTAATTAATATTACTATACTTTTATTTGAAATGTTACATAACATGTGTTACATGGGCAGCTGTGGTGAAGCGGGTAGGGCAGTCGTCCACTGGAGTGCAGGGTCGGTGGTTCGATCCCCCGCCTCCCCGCCACATGTAGAAGTGTCCATGGGCAAGACACTGAACCCGATTTGCTCCTGACAGTTAGCTTGCACCATGCGTGGTAGCTGGCTTGCTGCTATACTAGGGCTGGGCGATATGACGATATCATATCGTGGACGATATGAAAGTGTCAACCGGGAGAGATTTGGCCATACCGTTTATATCGCGGAGAAAAAAAGTTCATGTGGCGGGAGCATAGATGGAGCGGGAGGCAGCTGTCCCTCTGAATCCCTATAGTTACACTGCAGTTACACCGCCGCGCCACATGGGGGCTCTGCAGCAGAGTTCTGGGCTGCAATACAGCTTCTCTACCCGCAACAGAAGAAGCCTCATCTGTTGCTCTAGCTGTCTAGCGCCGGTGCGCCATGACTAAAGTTAACAAACCAACTCCGTGTCACGGTGGCAGAGCAGCTGGTTTTAACGGTCAAAAATGTCATTGGACAAAGGAAACTTGCCTGCTGCTTCAGCGTGCTGTTGCCGTGACGCAGACTACATGGGTTAGCTATCGTGAGCTAGCTGGCTAATAATGACATCTTTAGCCTACTCGGGGCTTCACCCCCGTGCTGTTATTGTTGGAGACAGCCAGCAAGGCTGGTTTTATGTAACTTTAAAACATGTCAAACTTGAAAATATTTTTTGTGTTGAAGCTGGAGTTAAAGTATTACCAGACATTTGCTCATTAGTTAATTTTGACAGCTTTTTTAAATGAAGATGAGCAAATACTGCAGGAAAATTCAAGTCTTTTATTATTTTGATATAGGCTACTATCAATTGGAAAATGTAGGCTCTTTGGTTGATGCTGTCATTTTTATTTTGCACTGACTGACTAAAGCCAGACTGGTGTGGTATTTTGCACCAGTTTCACTTTTGTATGGAAATTTAAGTTCCAAGCAAAATATGAAAATAATCTAATGTGATTAAAGTTCAGTACGGTTATTGTAATCCATTGAATTTTAAGGAAAAATACTATACCGTGATATATATCCATATCGTGATATAAAATTACCTATATCGTGATATAAGATTTGGTCCATATCGCCCAGCCCTATTGTGTACCAATGTAAAGCGCTTTGAGTATGTGACAAAACAGGGAAAAGTGCTATATGAGTGGAGTCCATTTACCATAAGGCTTAATTAATCTTTCATGTGGAGCATTTCCAAGCGACAGATAATTTAATAACAGATAATTGGATCTTTTGAGATGCACCTGCATTTTGTTTTATTTGTCTTTGTAAGCAATGTCAGTCTGACGTTCCGTCCATCAGTCCACCACTTTGGTCCAACACATGTACATACAGTATATTCATGGTCCAAGGAGGATAATAATCTTACTTCAATAGTCCTCTGACTTTGCCTTTAGAGTCCACCTTTATTTGACGTCTGTGGTTCAGTGAGACATGTGGTATGTTGACAATGATTAGACTTCAGTGATCCCCTGATTTTTGTAGTTGCACCATTTTGGTTTTTAGTGAAATAGTGTGCCTCAGGGGATGAATCATAAAAACTTTGATCACTGAACTTCCATCTGGCCCAAGGTCAAATCTTCAGTTTGGCCTATACTTTGGTATATAACCAAATACCTGCAACACTGGCGACATTCCCATCCCCCTCAGCTGTGTCCGATGGCGCAGGTCCAGATAATTGATGATGTTAGCAAGCTAAAATGCTAAACTAAGACGGGTTAGGGTTTAGGACAGTACAGCTTCACAGGGCTGTTAGCATGGCTGTAGCCGTGTTCATGCTTTAGAAAAGTTGTCCTTAAGTGCAGTAACAAAAGTTATTTAAGGTAGTACTCCTTCAAGATGATTCACACACAGTCAAGCAATGCTTCAGGATGAGCTAAAAGGAACTACAGAAACACACGCCAGACTGTACGCCAAAACAAATATTTGTTTTCCTGGCACAGGACGAGATTGTGAAAGCAACACTTCTCCAAAAGCAATACAGGCCTGACAGTCATGAAGACAAATGGAGGTTATCTCGGCCATCTAATGTGTCCGATGGCGCAGGTCCAGATAAGGCCCTGCTGTGAATACCACAGGGAGAAACGCACACAGGGGCTCTCATTAAGACAGCAGTAATGATGTTTCACCATCAAACACCTGCCTCAGTAAAGTGCAGTGTGGTTTTGAGAGGGAGAACGAGAAAGAGAGGCAGTCCATTAGCGTTGATGATGCATAGCTTTTGTTTTCCCGCTGCGCTGCATCATTGCTAATCAGCGTGTTACACTTTGTACCTGTACACACTGCCACACGTTTAAGATTATCGGCAGATGAGGCTTATATGTCAACATGCCGCTTTGTTCTCAAGTGGTGTGGTGACATCTTGAGGAAGCATCTGCATAAAGGATGCTAATCACGCATCCCCCTTAATGGTAGGAGGTAAATGGTAAATGGCTCATGCATCATACTGTATGGAAAGTCGACTGTGTTTAGCGTCGACAGGTAGTACATCCAACCTGGTGGATTGATTGCTCTCTGTTCGGATCGGATAGACAGGAGACAACCTGATATATGGTTGTCATCATAATGAAAAGCGTAGGTTTGAGGGATGTAGGGTATTCAGCATTGAGGGATGAATGCAGATAGGCATTACCCTGAAAAAATCTTCCGTTGCTAACTCTATTGTAACATCAGGTCAAGCATACTTTCATAAGAGGGCGTCTTTTATCTCTTACCCCACCACCTTCTCAGCTCTGAGACGGTTCAATCCTTTGTTTTTTAAATGACTTTGTAGCTTTGCCTGACTTCAAGCAGCTGTGAGAACAGTTAATAATTCATTTAGTTGTGTATCTTGTGTCTTGTGTAGGACGGAGCTCTAGCTGAGTCATGCCAGCACCTCACACGTTCAGCTTTGACAGTACTTCAAAGTATTTAGGATGCTGGTGGAATATATAACGATAAGTTAAATATTGATGGGCTTGTCTGATATTGTTCCAGTGTTGGAATCGATATGTGAAATCATGCTTTGTCCTACAATAAGGTTGAATGAATAAGGTTGGATGTACCGCACCTGATGGTGCCAGTGCCATTGAATTGAAAAAAAAATGTTTTTTTAACTGTATCAGTAGCTGTGTATCTGTGTATCTGAATCTTATGGCAGTGGGGGCGGGACCCGATAAGCCTTTGGCTTCTTCTGCCACCCTTCGGACGATAACACAAAGTAATATGTGTGAATATGCAAAGAGAAAATTGTGTATTGTGTGTAATTGTCCGGAAGAATAATAAATAAATAAATAAATAAATAAATAAATAAATAAATAAATAAATAAATAAATAAATAGACAAACGGTCAGAATGCCTCGGGAGGCTCACACTTTCTGTGTGCTAATGTGTGTGTTAATGTAGAGCTTACCGTAGCAGTAACGTTTTACTCTATTTGTTTCTATAAGAATGCATCTATACGAGGGCCTTGTGCATCACTCCCCTCAGTGCATTCTCACCCACTAGAGTTACATTTCTGAGTGAGACCATGAGATGGTGCTATGTGCCTAAATTGGTATCTTTGCTGTAAAATGAAAAAGATACATCATAATACAACACATGGTGCAAATAAGAAAACTAATCTCCAAATGATGTTCAGTAATACTGGCTGAAGCTCTGAGCTTTCTGCTTTTGTACTTTGTTTAATTATGCTGGCTTTTGCTGCAAGTGAAGGACTCCACAAGGGCATAGGAAACTGCAGCTTTAAAAACCCTCTTTTCCCCACGTCTCTCCTCTTCAGCACCATAATAAGATACACCACATACTGCTTAGCATTCACCTATTGTGCACTGTGAGTCAGCTTATCTTTCGCCAGCACGACTAAGAGGAGGGTGAATCCGCGACTGCGAGGAGCAGGCCCTTTGCAATAGATTTACATCACTTTCTCTCGACGCGGAGCACCGGGGAGGATACAGCGCCAGGATATGGGCTAGTGGAGCGGACAAGGGACCCCGCGAAGCATTCAATCTGTGTGCCATCACAACGCATCAGCTCGGCGCTTCAGCCCCGCTATACCAGCCAGCGCGAGCACACAGACAAACTATTTGGAGAGGTTTCAAGCAGCCTGCCTAAACACTGCAAGGTCAACACGAGCCAAGTAGGAGACAGAATTTAAACAGGCTGCCAAGCCACTGTGAAGGCACGGAGGAATGATTGAATGGCAAGAGAGGTGACAACTAGGCAGGCTTGTTTAAAGTGGATTTTTTTGTGTGTGTGCGATTTTTAGCTCAATCTTGCAATCTTTTCTCACATGCCATATGATGACTTGAGTAGGTCCACAGTACTTTATACCATAATAACCAGTGCTTATACATCATATTCACCAACGGCAGATTTAGTATTCACAATATTTTGCCCACATGTTACATTTCTCGATGTTGCTGTACCTGCCTGGACCACTTACAACATTTTGACAATTAATCATTGGAGGGACACCCTTTATTACCATCAAGCAGTGCCAAGTTATGACCCAAGTCATCAAATATCAGTGAATTTCAATTCATTTTTAATTTGCCATTTTACACCTAAACCCTGTAGCTGGGGAGTTCCTTGTTGGAAAGAACAAAGGCCAGGTTTAACACTGAAGGAGCTGCAGGTCATTAGATGATGCAGGCTGACTTACATCTTGAAGCATGCTCTGTGCCAGCAGTCTTTATGCATTTATTTCCTTAGAGTTACCAGAGGCAAAAAAAACACACAAAAAAAATAAGAAAAAATCTCACTGATAAGAGAAACACAGATGTTTTCTGATTTAATCCCGTAGGCTTATCCCGCTATGCCAATCAGGTGTTGTGTGGTGTTGTGTTTGCCCCCAGTGTAGGAATTTGGGAAATTGCTGAGGTGTGAAGAGTTATTCTGGGGGAGAAAATGAATAAACACACACACACACACACACACACACACACACACACACACACACACACACACACACACACACACACACACACACAAATAATCTCCAGTGAGTTTATACTATTTATAATATGCCTCCGTGCAGGGGGAAGCATGAGGATGCAAGAGACGACCGTAGCTGCCATTCATCCATGCTGGCCAGTGGCCCAGAGAGAAAGGTGGGGACAAGGAAGGATGACAGTGCTGTGACAGTGTGGGTTTTTTGGGAGGGAAAAGAAGACGAAGAAGAACAAAAAGTACTGGCTGGCTAGGTGCTGCAGATCTATTTCTTCTTGGAGAAATGATAAAAGAATCGACGCCTTTCACAGAGCGATACACCAGGGCCAAAACCCATTTCCAAATCATTGCTTTTTTCTTTCCCGGGGACCACTTCTTCTCTCCATCTTATCTAGCGCTTCCTTTTTTTTCTCAGTGCCTTTTTTACATTTTTTCCTCCCCTGAATGATTTACACATTTACTGTCACTCAGCTGTCCGTTTTCCCATTAAGATGGTTCTGCTGTGGTTCGATACGCACACTGAAAGGGCCATCGGCGTAAAAGACATCTGAAATGGATCCCAGATTTTGTCACACTTTGATAATGTTTTGCAGAATTCATCCATAATGCATGGAAAGGTTTCCGAGACCTTCTTTGTCCCTCCAAACTGACTTTTACTTTCATGTCAATTGTTGCCAACTTCTTTCCTCAGGGGGGAGCTGTGATCTCTTGTGCCAAGCCACGTTAGAATACAATAGTACTATACCGGTGCCTTACAGGATGACACACGACACTTCCTCACATATATTACATTTGACCCAAGAAGGCATATCTTAATTGCCGCTGATTGGTCTTTTGACCGCATGTCTTTGTTTTTTTGACAGTGCCAGCAGTGTGTGACAGATAGAGTGGCCCAGTTATCACACCAGGCTAAAATTTGAAATTGAAGGATTATAGTAAATCCTAGCAGAGTGGTCGTCCTCTCCACTGCTATTTTATGGATTTCCCTTTGATTTTGGCTAGGGCTAGACCAAGGGAAATGTTGTCCCCACGGCAGAGGTAAAGATTTTTTGGGTATGGAAGAACAGCATGTGTTAACTATCTCATGCTCAAGTTCATATTTCTCCCTAAAGATCCCAGCTCAACCCCTTTGCCCTCCAGTTCCATTAGACAAGATAACTCCTTTACAACCTTTTTAAAAAACCAGTCTCGGCCAGAACAGTAAAAAAACAGTATGTCGTGTCGTAATATCTTCAGAGCTGTGCTGTCTGGTTTGCCGGTTGCCATTTGGGCTATGAGATGAACAGGCGGATAGGCATGAGAGCACAGGAGGGGGGAAGAGACAGGGAGAGAGAGAGAGAGAGAGACTGATGAGAGAGACTTTGTAGGGAAGAAAAGAAGGAGAAAAGACAGACTGTGTGGAGGAAGGCAGGTCTTTCAGGCATGGCTCAGTGTGTAGGACGGCAGCTAGGAGAACAGGCTGGTGCAGAGATTGGGCATCATTATATATAGGAATTAACACAGTTTTTAGCTACCAGGCATCCTGCAGCTACCCATTCTGGAAATAAGTAGTTCTGAACCGCAAGTGAAATATGTGTAAATTGTATATACAATGATGACATGTGAATATGCCATGTGTTTTATTGGGTACTTTTATGAGGCTGACCAAAACGTGTCATGATAAAGAAAATATTATGATCTGAGATGTTAAAGAATAATAGAGATAAAAGAAATAGCATACATTTTCTGTAACTTTCTTAAATTAAAATAAATTATCTATTTATTTTACAGTTGAAACAATTGAAATATTTTATACAGTAAACATCATAAAGCATGGAATTAAATAAGGGTTAACTTTATAATCATGTGTTAAAAACCTGTTACTGAATACTATAATAAACATTTAATGAAGTATTGTGTGGTTTGAGCAACCGTTCTATTATGAACGTAAAATGAATTATTCAGTCACCTGTGATGAATGTATCTTTGTATATGAATGTATCCGTCATATCAACAAAGTCAACTTTGATAAATAAAACAATCCCATTTCATATCATAAGCTCAGAGTATCCATCAATACTGTCAAAAGCTTAAATTCGTCCCTACAATATCAGGCCAGCTAATGTATTAGTCAGGCTTTAGTGGGGACAGTTCTACCAGTTTTATTCATTGATGAAACCATTAAAATGTAATTCTTGTCATAAAAGAATAATAAATGCTTTATTCAAGTATCAAAGACACCGAATATTCAGGCCATTTAAACATTGAAGACTTTATTTAAGGAGCGTGCATTGCATGGCATCTGCCTCAGCTCTTATTGGTTTGTGGTCCGCTGTGTGTATCATGAAAATGCACAAGGAAAAACATCCTGGGTGTTGACTGAGAAACCGCAGCGGTGGGGGAAAGCTGTGGAGCTGTGCCTCGGAATAAGAACTTTCTCCTCCTCATCAAAGTGCAGATGCTGGCAAAGGGAATAAGCAGCAGTGGAACTTTGAAGGCAGTCTACTCTCTTTCTTTGTCCTCATTCAGCCTCATGGAACTCTGCATTATTGATCAAAGTCTCACAGGGCTTCCCCAATTCCCAAGAATGAATTTTCTCACGGTTGAGTCTTCGGGAATAGAAGATTCTAAAAGTTATGCACATCTATCTCGATGGGAGCACTGAGGTTATTTGTCCAACATCTGAATCACACAGTCAGCTCAGGGTATTATTTTGTTTTATGTCAAGCAGCCACAGTTGTGACAATGGCCTTGTTTATGCTGCTTCGTTGCCCTGTAATCTACCCATCACAGTTGTTTATCCGTAACGTATTCTAATGAGAGCTCCGTCGGCCTATTTCGACTCCATTATCCTTTCTTGTGGCATAGAAAGAGAATATTAAAAGGTAATGTACACGTTGAAAACCCTGTTGAATTTCAAAGAGCAGCAGTCACAAACTCTTTGTCAGATTGCCGTTGAATAATGGATGAACAGTGGCACAGTTATATTCATTCCGTTTCTGATCTTGTCTTTTCTCTGGAGATTTGAGGCTAAACAAACAGGAACTTGTATATGCATTGCTTGCCTATAGAGGAAAAAAGTTTGTATCCAATACAGTAATACAAATAGTAGTGGATAAGAATTGTAGACATGCGCTGTGCGTTTTTTAAACTGCAAATTTAAAATATTACATGTATTTGCCTATGTATATTTATAACAGCTGCTCAATTTCATTTTCGCAATCTGGTTTATTAAAAAAAAACAATAATCACCCCATAATTAGGATACCTGGTGTTTAGGTTTGCTTATAAGCAGGAAGCTTCGCCCTCCATCATTTTTTAATGGGACTACCCATACATACGTTTGTTTTTCAGTGCTAGCATTGACTTCACTCTCTATGAGACCCCCTCAGTTTTTTCTAGGCAGCCCTGGTGGTGAGTATGGAGGTAAATGTGTGTCATCGGATTTTGAAAATAAAAAGCCATTGAATTTTAAGCACTGAATATTTATGCATTGAAATAACGTATCTGAATGTTTTGCTGCATTGAAATAACGTATCTGAATTTTTTTGCCTCTGAATTTAACTCTAAGTAAGTAATTTTCACCTTTATTTTACAATGTTCTCAAAATCAAATATTCAACGTTAAAAAATTCAACTGCAAAATCCCATGTATGAAATTCAGAGTAAAACTTTGGGGACCCAAGGAAGAGCAATTGATCATAAATGCTAGATCACGTTCAACAAAGAGAGCGAGTGGTTGACTTGGATACTCCTGACTGATGCAGGAAGGCAAATCAGGTTTTAGCCATGTCAAACGGCAACGATGGTGCTTCGGTGAGAACAAACATGTTTCTATATATGCTAGCCATTATATTCTTCCCTATATATAAACATGTTTGTACTCACCGAAGCACCATTGTTACTTGCGTGGCCATTTGACATGGCTAAAACCTGATTTGCCTTCCTGCATCAGTCAGGGGTATCCAAGGCAACAAGCTAATTATTCCCACTCGCTCTCTTTGTTTAAGCGCGATCTAGCATCTATGATCGATAGCTCTTCCTTGGGTCCCCAAAGTTTTATTCTGAATTTCACACATGGGATTTTGCAGTTGAATTTGGCACGTTGAATTTTTTAACGTTGAATATTTGATTTTGAATTTGAGAACATTGTAAAATAAAGGTGAAAATGAGTTGTTTAAAATGTAATGAGTTAGATTCAGAGGCAAAAAATTCAGATACCTTATTTCAATGGATAAATATTCAGTGCTTAAAGCCACTACGAGTAACATGGCCCGCTGTCGCAAAGCTGTTTTCTAGCTTGTGCCAGGCGTGTGAGTGTGAACTGTGAAGGGAGCAATATAGTGCATGTCCGTGTGTTGAAAGTGTGAGGACTCTTATCAGCTCCGTGAGAGTGGTTTTGACACTGCATGAACTAATGCCAGTCACTGCCACACGCACCTGATTACAATGAGTTGATGCAGCAGTGTCACCTAACTACTCTCTCTCACGGAGCTGAAAGATTACGTGTCCGACTCCTCACAGAAAGCGAATGAACGAGAGACGGCAGTTAGTATGGATCACGATGAGGTAATGTGTTTATGTTGTTGTAAATAATTACTATTTCAGATAATGGTTATCTGATGATGGTGAAGCAAAGCAAACTTTGTGTTAGTACCAACCGCTCATTCATTTAGGAGTAAACACTGCAGTCTAGTTTCGCTCTCGTGAAATTGTATACACGTTGCTTGGCAACGCCCTCGTCCCCCCGTAGCCTATATCATTCTCCCTTTTAGCTTTTCTTCATTGCATTTTCTTTTTTTTCTTTGATGGTTTAGCCCCGTTATCAGTCATTATGACGACAAATAACTGTATCAAACAAGGCTCCCGCTCCCCTTCACTCACCTGGAGGGATAGGCTTTTCAATTCACGTTGCTGCGCCACACTGAAATCTGCGACCAATACGGATATGTGACCATAGAGCATGCACGAGCAAACCGAACGTCTTTCTTTGCACTGATGGTCTCGTTTGCTTTTAAAGGTAATTTATGATTATCAGAGGAAACATGAGGCTGTTTAAAAGATATTTAAATGTTACTCGTAGCCACTTTAAAATTCAATGGCTTTTTATTTTCAAAATCCGATGACACACATTTACTTCCATAGGTGAGCCTCTGGCAATTCAGGGTTATTCTCAACCAAACAACTTGTTTTTGTGAAAACAGATTTGGGGAATTTGGGGAAAAAAATTATGAGCTTTAAAATCCGGCATAAACAGACTGCCCTGGGAGGGTAAGGGATGTTTGGTGGGGACGTTAGCCTAACATAATGTCATATCATATTTACATGTATTTATGGCTTTCCTGTTTGCTTCTATAAAATAACTCATGTTAATTGTCTTAATAATTATAATTGATTGGATTTATATAGCGCTTTTCAAGGTACTCAAAGCGCTTTACAGGGTTCCAGGTTCAATTAGTTCACACGCAGTCATACCGGTGGTGGTAAACTACGATAGTAGCCACAGTTGCCCTGGGGCAGACTGACAGAAGTGAGGCTGCCATTCCGCGCCATCGGCCCCTCCAACCACCACCTCAAACATACAGCAGTCATACACATTCACACGAGGCAAGGTGGGTGAAGTGTCTTGCCCAGGGACACAACAACCATGACACAAGTGGCCGGGCGGGGATCGAACCGCCAACCCTAGGATCGTTGGCCAGACTCTCCAGTAAGAATTACATACTTCACCCAAAAAGGCACAGCAGTATAATGGGAACTCTCTCTCTCTCTCTCTCTCTCTCTCTCTCTCTCTCTCTCTCTCTCTCTCTCTCTCTCTCTCTCTCTCTCTCTCTCTCTCTTCAACTTTTGGCTCCATGCACTTGTAATTGTATTAAAAAGTCAAAGCCTATACCACTCCATCATTTTCATTCCCACTAACACAGTAAATAAGCCCCCCGCTTGGCTATGATTGCTGTGTAGTATATACTCCAAAAGACCTAGTTCCCCAAAGGATGCAGGCTAAGCTTTATGACTTACTTTTTGTCTTGCCGTAACATTTAAGAATTCAAAAATAAGCAGAGATTGTAATTAGAATGTTCAGGAAACTCCCTGAGGTCATTCACAAAGCTATTACAATATTGCATGTCTCCCTGGAATAGACTTGTATGCTACTGAAAGGATAACAACAAACTACTGTCTGGAATATGAGTTGGTATTCTGGTGCTGATTTACATTCTCCCATCAATTACTGCCATATTTCCTTGGAAGAAACTGAATTAACCACTAAGCTTGGCATATTGAGAACCCATTTGTATGCTGCACATGTCTCTTTATGAAATCATTTGATTGTTATAGATTTTTACCTTTGTTCATTTCCGTTACTTAGGATAAAAAAGTCATTTATTTTTCAATTTGTCAGTATGTAATAACTCAAGTGATACAAAAAAGAAAAGAAAAGAAAAAAAGGCGAGCTGTGTCTCCATGTCTGTGTATTTGTACTGGAGCCTAAGCGCTTGCAGTGAGCGAGATCAGATAACCCGCGGTTTCATGTTAAACCAGCGTGATCCTTGTGTGAGTATGTGCTGTGCTGGTAATATCTCATAAGTAGGCAAATATACACAAGATTTACCATCACGATAAGACGCGGGACGTGGTCTGCACGTTACACTACGAGATTTATGTATAGAAAGCGCAAGGGGATGTTTAAGGTTCTGTCCACACTGCATATATGGCTATACCAACGGTGACTTCAACATGAGACCCCCTGCTTCTCCTTAAGTATGCTGTGCTCAGTAGGGAGGAATGGGATATTTTGCATTCCTAGCGGTGATTAGACCACATGAACAATAAGGAGGACCCATTGCTAGAATTGAGTTTTTCTACTCTGTTGAATACATTTTCCTTGTCACAAGCTGAAAGGAAGCCTAATCGTATAAACAAAACAAACACATAGCGACACATCATATTAATGTAAATCCAGCTCATGGGAGAACACACGTGTTTATCTGTGTATTATTCTGTTGCCACCTGCCACCAGCTGGCTGTTGCTTCTGTGTTTTTCTCCATCAAAATTGTGTCGAGGGAAGCCTGCCGTATAGAAGCCACGTGTGCACAGTTCCGCTGCAGTAGGTCAGGCTGATTCAACAGGAGCGCACTTTGTTTCAATTTACTTGGGTAAACATCAACAGATGACCCCTAGTCTGTCATTGTGTCGCCGCACCAGATGTAGGGTTGAACATGTGGAGGCAGCGTTTACTGGAAGAGAGCCTGCAAAATGAGTCACATGCGTATCACTAAAAGCTAATTGCAGCTCTGATGGGAATCTGTCCCTGTCAAATTAAGGGAAGTGAGATACCAAAAGGTTGTTCATTAAATCACTTGTTTTTTAGCAATGTTCATCTACCTTACTGTAGTTACTGTTGCTATGCAGGTCTGGTCTGGGCCGTAGAAATCCAGTTTATCATGTTAACGGTCAGATGTACCAATGGGAAACAAAATAAAGCTTTTCATTTCAGTGATCATTGTTTTTGTAGACAGAAAGGACAAGTGTTTTTTAATCAGATTTCATAAAACTACCTAGCTAGCTAATTGTGCTAACGCTAGCTCCATCAGTTGGTGAAACAATGTCTCATGCTGACTTTTTAATATTTTCAGTTGACTTGTTTTTTTTTAGCATGAACCCTGCAGTTAGGAGGTCTTGAATATGATATTGTGGTAAAAGTATGAAGCTACAAGTGCAAGGTCAGGATCAAAATCAGCTTAAACACTGTTGTTGCATTGCAGTGTAGTTTATCCCCAGTGGTAAGTAGAAAAAGAAGAAATTGATTATTCTGTAATTTAAAAAAATTTAAAAATCTTTATATTCCTGTTTTCAAACACCATGTTTTCACAGCGTTACAAAAGAAAAGGATGATGACTAACCCTTGTCAAATTCCAATAAAAACTTTTACATACATGGTATGTAAACTCAACGGAATAGTGTAGTAAGGAATGCCACTAGCCTTTTACTGAATTTTTGGTTTCGCAAAGGCTGAAAAACAGACACCCACTAGCTAGCTAGTTGGAATTTATTCAGAGTTGTAATTACAAGGCCCTGTCTGCATAATGCCCCTGATTTTCCATTTATTGAGCTCCCTAGTCCTCTTCCCGTGTGAGTTGGGCAGTTCACACTCATTATAATCTATGCAGTGTCGTGCAAAAGGCCAGCTTGCGAACATAAAGCAGTATTGAATTCCAGTATAAGCGCTATTCTTCTTCTACTCATGAAATCCAGCCTTGTTTCACACTGCCACATCTCTTGCAATAATAGCCATTGCCATTATTATAGAGTGACTATAATGGATTTCATTCCCCTTTTTCTCCCCATTTTGTGCCATGTGAGATTATTCATTTATATCACCATTTCCGGGAAGGATATACCTCCTTTTTGTCACCATTATGGGCGTCCTTTCCTCAAGGTTTGTGTCCGATTAGGGAGAAGTAATTGGTGACATTGTGTCATTGAGAATGCACATTTTGGGCCTGAGAGTTCGGTGGAGCTGCACAGGCAGTATATCAGTGTATTTCACAGAATCGTGGCTCTGATGCCATGAAAGTGTGTATTTATTCACCATCTGGAGGATACTTTTTTTTTTCATTCTCTTCAGTTGTAAGTCAACATTAACTGCTGTTTTACAGAACGCTATACATATGGGAACCTGTGACTATTTAAAGGCCATGAATGTGGCTAATCGAAAAGATTGTTATTTCAACAGCTCCTATACTCCTTGTGTGAAATAAAACAGTATGTTGTACATTAGGCTATGTCACATAATATGCACATGTTATGACCCTGGTGCAGCTACTGTAAACAAGCAATTTTCATTAGTGCAATGCCATTTCATTGACCTTTTTGAATTTCCAGTGTACACAATTTGTATTTTGCTCATTTCCTTTATCAATTGAAGCTACATTGTGAACTATATCCAAACTTAGAGTAGAGACTATAAGAAAGCTTCTTGTATTTGTATTGAACTTCAGGGCCCTTTCAAAGTGACGGAACAGTCAGAAATCCAATAGAATAGATAAAATACATTTAATAATAAATGACAATGAAATTAAAAACATCAAAAGGACCTGAACTCATATCAAATGCAGTTGGACTGACTGTCCATTATTGGTCTATAGCCCATGATGCCAAATGTTTAATTCAAACTATAGTCATTGGGAATTGCAACCCAAATGGTCACACTTCAGTATGTAGAGAGAGCATTGTTTTTCGTTTCAACCATAAAGTTGAGATACACAGCTAATATAACTATGACTACATATTGGTAGTGAAATAATGATGACTTGCATTTATTGTTTTATTATCTGTCATCTTTTATACATAGAGGATTAACTGCTGTGACCTCAGCTTGCTGTTGAACGAGAATATATGTTCCTGAATGTGCTAAACGTTGATCATGTTTTTGATGATGCAACAGGGTTGGGGCCGGCACCATTGCTGATTTACAACTATGTTTTTAAGAACAAATTATTAAGATGAATCTGAGACAAACTGCTGAAGGTCTCCCTTCTGCTGGGCTACCGCCACAAAGCAGCCCGCTGAGTCAGGACTCTGAGTAGGCAAACGCATCATTTACCATGCTCATCACAAACTGCTCGAAGGAAAGGCCTACAGATGGATGTCCCTCTCCGATCAATCGGTCCGGATCTGTTATGTTTTGAAGACCACTTTAAGTCTTGGGTTGAACTCAATTCGTCAGATCCGCCAAAACTGGCGGAATAAAATTATTCTACAGGAGCCCACAAAGGAAAGGAACTTTAAAGTTGGAATAAATATCAATGTCATAGTATTGAAACCAAAGAGAACAGTGGAACAAAATAAGGTTTTCGTTCTGCTTTACGTGGATATGGATATGGTTCACGTCAAAACAAGTAGTAGCATTAATGTCAAATTCTCAAATATTTCTGCTTTTACAATTCAAGACCAAACTCAACAATCTCAACGACAAATGTTTTACACAATTTGAAAACATTCAGGTAAATACTGCAAATGAAGCTATTCCATAACGTTACGTCAAGTCAAGTGAAGTGAACTTTATTTAAAAACACATGTATAACTGCAGATACAAACCAAAGTGCTTTGCAGTACAAAGGTTAAAACAATTGGCAGAAATACAAAATAAAATAACATTTAAAAAGTAACATTAAAAGTAAACTTTAAGATATCATAAAATCATTGTAAAATAGGGGAAGGTGGGGTGATTTGTGCAACTTTTTACTCAAAGTGATTTTAAAGTGAGGCCTTGACAGTTATGTCTCCAACTCAAATATGTACATATATTTCAGGATGTTGTGCATCCCTGGCAATAAAAACTTTGGATCTGGAATAAACTGTTTAAGAAATATAGCTTTCGGAAAAAAAGTTGTCTTGACGCACAAATCACCCCACGTAGTGGGGTGATTTGTGCGTCATTGTGTCACAATGACAAAGTCACCATCATCATCTTTCTGGCCATCTGAACTCTCATCAGTGGTGTCGTTAAGTGGAATTAAGATGTCACTCTCTTCTGAGCTACTGTAGACAATCACTTTCTTTTGGTGACCAGCGTATACAGCCATGCCACTGGCACAACTCTCAGAAATGTACTTTGCACTAGTTGCTCCGTGCTTGTGGAACCAACTGCCACCTGACAAATGTGATTCCCCCTACATTTCTGCCTTTAAATCAAGGCTCAAAACCCATATGTACACCCTGGTGTTTCCTCCCCATTAACTATCTTACCTCTGCACTACTATCTGTGTTTATGTGGATGTATGGGCTTTACGTCTTTTATTTTGGTTATTGTTATTGTACCTTCATTGTTTACCTACTGAATGCACTATGTACAGCACTTTGGACAGTGCAAACTGTCATAAATGTGCTTTTATAAATACATTTTACTTACTTACTTACTTATAACTCACCCAGGCCCTTGCGCACAAATCACCCCATCCCCAGAATTTTGGATAATAGGCATGATGCAGCAATTTAGGGTTGACATTGTGCTAACTATATAGACTCAAAGTGTAGCATACCAAAGCACTAAAACATGTGTCAAATGTTTTCAAACGTGTCTATAATTGTTCAGACACAATAATCAAAAAACCTTGATCATGGAAATTTTACTTTGAAAGGCAAAACACAGTTTTTTGAGCTTAAATGTGCTTATATCTTATTCCTTGTGTCTCCCTTCTTTACAGGATGAGTCAAATGGATGGCTCTTCTTAAATATGTGGTCACATTTCCAATTTCTTCCACGGTTTTCTAGAAACAAGGGGTTTTGCAACTTCCAAAATGCACAAATCACCCCACCTTCCCCTACTAGTCACTGCGGGGATAGACCATTCTCATCAAGATATGAAGGCCAAAGAGAAGAGATGTCTCTTTAATAATGATTTGAACTTTTAAGGAGTGGAGGCAGATCTTATTTTAAGGGGTAAGCTATTCCAAAGGGTAAGAGCTGCTACGCAAAACGCCCGATCGCCCCTTGTTTTGGGCACATCCACGAGCAGTTGCTTGGAGGACTTAAGTGCTCTGGATGCAGCATGAACATGCAGCTGTTCACCTAAATAGTGTGGTGCCAACTCATTTACTCTTTTAAAAGCCAGCATCAAAATTTTAAAACCAATCTTGTAGCAAACAGTGCTTTGCAGTACAAAGGTTAATGAAGGGAATTATGTGATCTCTCTTTTTTGTGCCTGTTAGTAGGGTAGCAGCCGCATGTTGCACAAGCTACAGGCGTTGAACGGACTACAGGAGAAAGTCACCCACGTTTTGATGTCTTCACGACGGCCGAGGAAGGGTTGTGGTGAACTCTTGCATTCCAAAGGCATTTAAAACCTGTACATTATCAGCAAAGCAGTGAAAATATATGTTGTATTTTGCAGAACGGACCCTTGTGGGAAACCACACGTAAGTGGGGCCGTCTCAGACTAAAAAAAACCCAGATGAACAGAGAAGCTCCTATCTGTCTAGTATGACTGAAACCACTTCAGTGCTGTGTTTTTTGATCCCCAAACAGGTCTCTAAATGTGATAAAAGGAACGTAATCTGTTATGGAGAGAGGAGAAAAAGAGAAACAACCTAATCTATTTAATTAACCAAGGCAATTGAAAGTGCTTTGCATAAAACACATATAAAAGAACAACACAAAAGAAAATTAACAGTAATTTGCATGAATACAATAACAAATAAAATACACTAGAATTCATAATCATTATCATAAATTACAATAATATTCATAACAAGTCACTCTGCATCTGAAAGTCAGAATGTAATTATAAACAGTTCAAAGCAGAGGTGAACATCAACATCTTTAGCCTATTTCTAAAGGTTTGGGCACATCGAAGGTCTTCTGGAAGTTGGTTCCAAGTCAAACGTTTTTATCAAACCGCCCAGCCGTTATTTACATCCAAAGGGTGACCTCGTAACATCAGACCCGCACAGCTGCTTGTGTTCGCATGTGTGTTTCACCTCTCTATTTTGCACCCTGAGCATTTGGAGGGCTACTGCTCAGACATTTGTCTTAGTTTGGGTTCGTTATTACCTTTGGGAAAATCTATCTCGCTGCTTAATTTAGCAGAGTAATCACCTGCTCACACATTAATTTCTTGTGCTTTTCTGAAACTGCAAACAGCACACCTTGGCCTATTCAGCACATTGTTTTCTTCTTGGGGCCAAAACCAGGCCTTATTCATCAAACCCTGCGTTGACCCAGTCAGTGCAGGGGCAGCTGGAGATATGAATGAGGGAAACGGCATAAAAAATACATTTGAGTTATACGCTTCTCTCTGCAGTTCACCCCACTCATGGCCCGAGGATGAGAATATGACGGACCTCTCCAGGCACCGTCAGTCCACAGACATGCCCCCTTTATCTTTTTAAAAAGTGCTGTAAATGATTCAAACGTTCGGCTGCTTTTCCCACCAGTGCGGCATGACTACCTGAGCTGTGGATTGATGCAAAGCCCTGTAATGTAGACAATTCTAGCGAGGTTGTGAGGTTTGTGTGCGAAAAATTGTTGCAAATATTCTGTGGGTTACATCACTTTGAACAACAACAGCAGTGTTTAGCAATGGATACGGTGGTTACATAATGCGTGTGCACTCAGAAACACACACACGCACACACGTACACACGCACACACACACACACACACACACACACACACACACACACACACACACACACACACACACACACACACACACACACACACACACAGGGCTGACGGACTGGGTAGAAAAGTGATACAGTCGTGGGGGGCCCATAATTTATTTTTTATTTTTTTTTCTAACAAGCTAAATGTGTGGCCCCGATCTTTGAAGGCCCTGAACAATGCCTTTCCAAAAAAAGAAATAATTGACTGGCTCGTGATTGGCCCCTGACCCTTGCAAGGAGATCAGGGGCCTGCGCATGACTAAGCCATGTATGCGGGAGAGTAAGCAGGAGCAAGCCAACATTGAATTGAACTGGTGGCGAAAATAAACGCAGCGATGTTTCTATGGGTATATTTAGCTGTACAGAAATAAGTGCTGGCAAAGCTAGGACAGTTTAAGACTCCACATCACTGTGGCAACACAACCTATCTATCAGCTCAGACAGCGCAAAGAAAAGTCTGATGAATACATGAGAGTGATGGCCCCTGCAAGTTTCAGTAAGTTTAAAGAAGTGCCACACTTTTACTGCCTTTGAAATGCATTTCGACATTTTAAGGGGAAAACACATTGTATTTATTATTTCAACTATTGAGTTATTTGTAGAACAGCATGCTAGTGTAGGCCAACAAGATTTATTTTCTGAATTCAATGCTGCTTTATTTTTATGTTTTAAATTGGGAAAGACATGTTCCAAAACAACTTGTATTTAAAAAGAAATCAAGCAAGTAGGCTAATAATAACCATTAATTAATTATAGGCTATTGCATCACAGTAGGCCTATTGTCCACAATAATCACAGCCCCCCATCCATAAAGGAACTTTAAAAAGTTTAATTTGCACTTGATGTGCCTACACAAGTGTATGGTCTATTATTTGTATTCAGTGTGTCTGCATATTATTGCACAAAAACAGTAGAAGTTTTCTTTAATTGTGTTTTGTACTGTCTGTAAAATTATACTTGCACATAGCAAACAAAATTGTACATCTGTATTCAAATAAACAGTTGTTTGTTTCTATAGTGCGTATTGGCATCTTTGAGCAAAATACCCCCAAAACCTTTGCCGCGGCGCTTTGCGCCGCGCCTCCTGTGACCCTGGCCAGTGACCACCTTGACTAAGACATATTATGGGGGAAACACCGGTAAAAGTAATGATTTGGTCATTCATCAGATGAAATATTGTGGAGTTGTCTGGCTCAGAGAGACATGTGTATTGTAAGACCGCTTTTCAGGGGGCCCATCAGGACTTTTTGTATAGGGGCCCAGAATTTGGTGCTACGCCCCTGCACACACACACACACACACACACACACACACACACACACACACACAAAGCATTTACAGAAACCACAAACAAAAGTCAACGGCAAATGAGATTGGAGAAAGCAGATAAGATAGAAGAGCTATTATCCCAGCTACAAGCAGAGCCAGATATGCCAGGAATACAGGCACAGTATTGAATTAACTTTGGATTTGATTTGTCTGATAGACTTAGATATTTCCTCTTGGATACATTTAATGTCAGAGTGGTTTAACAGGTTCGACATTGTGCAGGGCAACACACACCACTGTCGCTGATACAGCACAGTGTGTCAAAGTTTGTGTGCGTTTTGGTTTATTATGTTGTTTGAAATAATGTGTAAATGAAAGACATGCTCATGTTTTGGTTTACTACACTAAAGGAGTTGTACCCAATGGAAACCCTAACTAACTTCATGGGGAACTCCACTTTTTTAAATGACAAAGTTGATTTACTACAGACTGGGAGTACTTCTGTGAAGAGCTTTGTTGAGAAAGGGACATCATGTATTGGTATAGTATCTTTGGTCTAATTGGGTAGGGGTTTGAAAGACATGCTTTTACCAGGCAGGGAGGATCTAATGAAGTGGGCTTTCGATTAACATAATGGACAGTTTAAGATCCTGTTTTTTTCAGGTAAAATACTATATTGGTGACACTATAAAAGGGTCACTTGTCTTATCTAGTCAATAAAGCGTTATAATCCTCAAGATCTTAATCCTGGGTAACCTGTAGTTACTGGTGGTAAAACGAAGTGCAGTTCAGTATTACAGCTAGCAGCTACTTTGTCAGAACTACAACCGATGTACAGTATCTGTTTGCTGTGCAGCCAAACGAAACAAATGTTTTGGCAAAGACAAAAGTCAGTAATTGGCCTTTCCCATCGTGCCATGAGCAACCGAGATCTGATTTCATGCAAGCAGTTTTTCTACACGACAGCAGGATGACAGCGAAATGTGTTTGTGACTTTGCTGGAAAATAGGAACTGTGCATCATGCCGCCTGAAACCTGCTCTTGTCACAGCTCACTTTTGCGTCTCCTTGTTGTTCCATTTGTCCCAGCAATTCTTAAAACTAATTCACTGTTTAAAAATGCCGAATATGATCTATCGTGTTAAGTGGACAATTGTTTTCCTTGCTAACCTCAGGGGGAAGAAGACCTCGTTTTTTTCTATGACTGCAACATTTGGCAACAATAAGCAGCGAGGCTGATAGAGCTGAGCTGAAATTAGAATTCATTGTTTCTTGATTTTTATTTTATTTTATTTTATTACTCCACACATTCATTGAAAGGTATATTAGCTTTAGTTTATTAACAAATGGACATGAACATGGTTTGATTTGTCATCATATTGAAGATTTTAACTTCATTTTTCATGCTTTTTTAGATTGTTGCAGACATATAAATTATACAGACTATAGCTTCTATGTATTCATTTTTTTTGAATGGGAAATGTCCTAGATTATCCATGCTGTTGACATTGCACAAGATATTCTTTAGCTACTTGCATCAATCATTTTACTCTGTTTCATTTGCTGTGAAGATGTACTGTAGAGTTGCAAACGAGAGAAAGAAAGAAATCCAACTGAAATTTTGATTGTGTAAAACCAGGATCATATCTCCAATATGTAATAGTTTTTCTTGTGACATAGACATGTTTTAAAATGAGGAAACATAACACACTGAACAATGCATGGATCTCCTGCGGGTGTGGTATCGGTAAGATTAAACAATGACAAATATGTCAGCCCAACACAAAATGCAGGTGAGACGTGTCTCCTTTGCACGTCTTTCAGCCAAAGTCATTCGGGAGCAATGATAAGGCCGGCTGGTGAATGACTGGAATGAATAGTTAGCAGTAGCTGCAACCCCATTACAAGGACAAACCGCGTACAGCAGGAGGCTGATATCTCTGGCACAACCCCACTTCGCTGTTTCCAATTTGAATAGAGGAGCGAATAATGCTTAATGCTTTTCCCCGCGTGGATATATAGGCTTGTATGGGACAGCGACCCGTGAAATGAATATTTTTGCGGGATGAGATTTGTTGTACACAAGGAGGAAGGCCTGCTGTTCCAGCTGACCGATAAAACACCCGACACACGTTAGTAAAGGTGATGTAAGTTCAGGACGCGGAGCGCTCGCAGAATGATAATCCTGAAGAGAGATCAAGGAGAAGGGCAGGCTAAAGAAGGAGATGAAGACAGGCAGGGGAAGTAAAAGGTAGAGAATTGATGGGAGGATGATAACAAAGACAAGGCTTACGTTAGATTACTAAGAGAATTTGAAGTATATGCTTTATACTTTTGATCTGATTGAGCGTGGGAGACTGTTACCAATGAGCAGTGACATCAACGATGTAGCATACTGCTTCTAAGGGTTGTGGAGCTCCTTGAGTGCTGATGTCTGTAGCATAGTGTCTTTCCAATCTTATGGGAGATGGTTGGGTACCTATCTACATACACAAATACCCCAGATACCTTTTAGCCAGTTCCTTATTTTTTCACTAATATCACTGGTTTCTCATATTTCTCATTTCCATACATCTCGATGTAAGTGTTAATGATGCTTACACTGCTTGCATTCTGTTGACTGCTCCTCACAAGGGGCTTTCACACCTGCATGGCTCCGTGCCAGTTCCAAATTTTGAACCAGCCGGCATGTTCAGACCTAAAGCCCAGTTCAGACCAAAGATTCGCCTCGCAACAAGACACAACTGCAACTGCTCGCATGAGCTGGCCTGGACATTCTAAAACTGGACCTTGCGATTTGACATGTCACATCTTCTGTGATGGCTTGCAACGCACACTGCTGCGACTTCTCCCCCGCAAAGTTCTGAAACCGTCTCGTTGCAAGTCGTTGCGAGGCGAATCTTTGGTCTGAACTGGGCTTAAGATAAATTGGTTCTGATTCCGAACATGAGAAGTGGGTTCCTAGTTGGAAACCAAAAAAAAAATAGTTATTTTTTTGCAGCAGAAAAGGAAACCTTGAAGTGTTCTGCTGAGGAAACTAAATGTTTGGTGACAAATTTGGGCGTCAACCGACTCCTAGGAGAAGTTAGAGCGCAGCACAAGAAAGAGCAAGACCATGACATAGGGGCTGGAACTTTGATTACCGCAAAACTGGTACCAAGGCGGGCTGGTTCTCCGGAAAGTACCCCGGTTCTGAGACTCCAGAAAGAAACCAGAGCAAGAACCAGAACTAGAACCGTGTCTGTGTGAAAGCAGCATCAGTAGAGTTTTGTAGCGAGGTGTGTTGTACCAACTGCATATTTCATGACACAACTGCACATTTTGCAGACCGCTAATGCAATTTTTTTCGGGGGAATGGCTTGAAGCAGGTTTGTGATTGGGGAATGTCAGGAGACTGCTGAATAGGGGCAAGTTGTTTGCACACACACAAAAAAGAATCTATTATGACAGCTGTATCGATTTTACTTTCATGATGAATTTGTGGTTGTCTCTCTGGTTGTATCGATGTAGCAAAATCTCTTATTCAGGGATATGTTTTCTGTAAATCCTTTGCACCTTTAATCATTTATATACTCAGCAATAGCTCAGAGTACAATTCTATTAAACATACTGCTAACTTTTCACAGCTTGAAACTACAGAGAGGGAACACATGTCTTTTGTGATGAAGTTGTGTATGATTGGTTATCATCACTTTCTGCTCTAGGAAAACCATTAAAGTCTTCCTTTGGCCCACCCACATGACTTTCTAGTGGCATGAAAATAGTTTTCTAACCCTGCATTAAGAGACTCAACATTAATGGATCAAATTCTGATGATACAAAAACTAATTTTGTAGGTTTGTGACTTTTTGGACCAGTGTGTCACATGACTTGCAATGGTAACTGTAGCTTTTACACCACTAAACGCCCCAAAGCCTTGCCTTGAATTCTTGTGGGCTTTGATATGGCATATCTTGAATATTACATGGACATCAAATTCAACTGTAATAGTAGTTATATTAATGGCGACAATGCATCTATTTCCATAGCGTTTTTCAAAAATACTAACCCTGTGTAAAGGGAGATGGATGTGGCACATATACAGTCATATGAAAAAGTTTGGGAACCCCTCTCAGCCGGCATTATAATTGACTCTGCTTTCACAAAAAAAAAGATAAAAGTGGTATGTCTTTCATTTACCAGGAACAGCTAACTACTGGGCTGTTTTCCAAACAAAGATTTTTTGAAAAGCAGTATTTGGTTGTATGAAATAAAATAAAATGTGAAAAACTGGCTGTGCAAAAATATGGGTACCCTTGTGGTTTTGTTGATTTTAATGCCTGTAACAGCATGTAAAACTGATGACTTTAAACACAAAGTTGGTTGGATTATGTTGTTAAGCCTTGAACCTCATAGAAATGTCTGTTTAATCATGAGAAAATGTATTTTAGGTGCCTAAATGCAAGTTGCACTTCTCTTTGACTCTCTGCTGAAGTGAGACAGAATGCGATCATCAAAACTGCTCCCAAAAGATCTTAAAAACAAAGATTATTCATTATCATGGTTTAGGGGAAGGCTACAAGAAGCTTTCCCAAAGGTTTCAATTGTCAATTTCTACTGTAAGGAACGTTGTCAGGGAATGGAAGGACACAGACACAGTTGCAGTTAAACCCAGGTCTAGCAGACCAAGAAAAGTACAAGAGCGGCATATGCGGCGGATTGTGAGAATGGTTGCACACAACCCAAAGATCACCTCCAAAGACCTGCAAGAACATCTGGCTGCAGATTGTGTATCTGTACATGGTTCTACAATTCAGTGCAATTTGCACCAAAACATCTGTATGGCCGGGTGATGAGAAGGAAGCCCTTTCTGCGCCCACGCCACAGATACAGTTGCATGGAGTATGCAAAAGCTCATTTAGACAAGCCAGCTTCATATTGGAAGAAAATGCTTTGGACTGATGAGACAAAAATTAAGTTATTTGGTCTTTATAAAAAGCAGATGTTTTGGTGCAAATTGCGCTGAATTGTTGAACGATGTACAGATACACAATCTGCTGTCAGATGTTCTTGCAGGTCTTTGGAGGTGATCTGTGGGTTGTGTGGAACCATTCTCACAATCCTCCACCTATAACGCTCCTGTTTTTTTCTTGGTCTGCCATGCCTGGGTTTAACTGCCACTATGCCTGTGTCCTTCCATTTCCTGACAACGTTCCCTACAGTCGAAATTGACAATTGAAACCTTTGGGAAAGCTTCTTGTAGCCTTCCCCTAAACCATGACAATGAACAATCTTTGTTTTTAAGATCTTTTGGGAGCTGTTTTGATAATCCCATTCTGTCTCACTTCAGTAGAGAGTCAAAGAGAAGTGTAACTTGCATTTAGGCACCTAAAATACATTTTCTCATGATTAAACAGACATTTCTATGAGGTTCAAGGCTTAACAACATAATCAAACCAACTTTGTGTTTAAAGTCCTCAGTTTTACATGCTGTTACAGGCATTAAAATCAACAAAACCACAAGGGTACCCATATTTTTGCACAGCCAGTTTTTCACATTTTATTTTATTTCATACAACCAAATACTGCTTTTCAAAAAATCTTTGTTTGGAAAACATCCCAGTACTTAGCTGTTCCAGGTAAATTAAAGACATACCACTTTTATCTTTTTTTGTGAAAGCAGAGTCAATTATAATGCCGGCTGAGAGGGGTTCCCAAACTTTTTCATATGACTGTATAATACAGACAATAAGTTACACCAGTGATAACACTGACATCGAAATTCAAATGATGAAAAGAGGAGTTGACAAGTGATTTACAACAAAAGAAAAAGATAGCTATGTGGTGATATTAACCCAACATATCAACCCATCTGATCGAAGCACGGCCTCTTTATAAACCCAGACAGCACATCCTCCATCCTTTGCGCTCTTGAATTTTATTTCAATACATGAATGAGGCAGACGACAATATCAGTATTATGCATGTACCCGTCTTTCCGGTGAAGGCGGAATGAATTTTTTCAATAGGCCCATAAATCACCACTCTATACCTGGTCGAGCACCGTTAGAATGCGCGGCGGACCGGCCGGCCGGCTTTCTTGGCCGGGACTATAGATCTGGATTGACAGCTGCTCCATCCTCTCCGCCGCTGTTAATCATTGAAGGATTTGGGCTGCCGGCTAGAAAGCTCTGCCAAGCGACCTTGAGCCCTGCTGGGGCCGAAAGGACTCCAACTAAAAGCCTGCTCTCCTGTTGCAGTGGGCAAAAAAGGAGGCCCTTCAGCCAGGTGGACCTATTGCCCCCACAGGAGAGATTGATAGTTAGATAAATGTGCCAGATTGTTGGGGATCGTGTTCCCTTTCAGATTCAACATGCTTTGAATTTGCATATCCACTTGAGTGCATGTAATTCACAATCTGTGTGGATAATTTGGCCAGTTATGGTTATGTAATGCGCCAATATTCACTGTGCACTCCTTTTTTATGAACACATTTCAAAGTGTATGCCTTTCCCCTAAGATTCTACAGAAAATAAATGAAATCCCAATAGTCTGTTTGCAGTGTGTCACATCACACATCATTGTTGACCAAAGAGAATGGCAAAGCAAACGAATTGTCAGTGGCAATGATGGCACCTTTTCAATGTCTGGAAAGAGCTTTTGAAGTGATGTAATTTTTTTGTCCACAGCAACACTGCAGATAAGGAAACGGAAGAAGCTTGAAGCGAATGGCGCTGAACATACAGTAGTGGAGCGAGGAAGGGAAAAATATTAGATGTCATGGTAGAGAGGTGAAGCACAGAGATAGTGGAGGAGCCTGCTCGGTGCCTTGTCGAAAAAATGCAAGCCTGTCACTCTCGCTCTCGCTCCTTTTCTCCCTCTCGTATTTTTCACCTTGTTGTTACTGTCAATTTGTCGAAATGTTTCCGATAATGGCAGAACTTCTGTAAATTGAAATACCGGTCTATTTTAAAACTCTGAAAACTCTCCGCTGTCCCTCAGCCATCCTCTCCATAACTCTCCATCTGTTTGGCTCAGTAAAAAGGACAAGTCCAGGATCCATACTCCAGTCCCAGTTTTTGGCTCCAGCCATGCTGTTGGAATCAGCAGCAGCAGCGGTAGCGAATGCCTGTTTTTGCCAGCCTCTTCTCTCTCGCTCTCTCCCTCTCTACCTCTCTCGCTCTCCCCCTCTCTCTCTCTGCGCGCTCCTCTGCTCTGCTGCAGTGGATGGTGCCCGCCGTGTGCGCTCGCAACTCGTCTCAGTGGAGCTGATCTGAGCATCTTGCTGTCATTTTCCTAAACCCCCCTTCCTTCGTTTTTCAGCCTTTATTCTTTAGGCAGCCCCCCCCCCCCCCCCCCATACACACCCCCCCAACCTACCATCAGAGGGACTGGATAAATGTGACTAAATAAAAGTCGTAGGATAGATGAGAGAGAAGGGAGGACCTCAGGAAGTGTTCTATCCAACATTTCTTGCACATATGACTGTGTTATGTTCTGCTGTCTCCGGGTGACAGAGAAGCTTGTGCCCTCAGAAACCCCTCTGCTTTTAGACTGGTAAGTTCTTTGCCTGGCTTGATGCTTTGATTTGTGCGTTTGATGTGATGGGTGACAGAGGGGCGCCTTTTGCTTGTTTTCTCCCTGTGGGTGTGTGTGTGTGTGGGGGGGGGGAATGAGTGTCATGTCCTGTCCTGATGAGGAGTCAGGAGTGTGCAAACAGGTCCAAACGTAGGGTTATGGTTAACATATTGTATGCAGTGATGCTTGTGTCTGTGTATGTGTATGAGTTTCGCGGAGGGATGTGGTGTAAAAAAAAAAAAAGTATACAGTATTATTTTTTTTCTCTTATTTTTGAGGGAAACCCTGCACAGTGTACGATATGCGGAGGGCAGTACAGATGATAACTAGGATATTCTCTGATAGCGTTGTAGAGCGAGCACGCTACAGTGCGTGGGTGTGTGTGTGTGTGTGTTTTTGTCTGTGTGTGTGTGTGTGTGTGTGTGTGTGTGTGTGTGTGCCTGCTTTCATGTGGTTGTGTGGGCGGCTGTATGCGGCTAATGTACACTGTCTCATGGGGGGTGAGCTCTGAGTGGGCAGCTTGATCATCTGTGGTTTGTGAATGAAATGCTTTTAGTCCGTGTTCAAGGGGAGATAGTACGTGGTTGTATGTGCACGCATGTTTCAGGGGTGTGTGTGTGTGTGTGTGTGTGTGTGTGTTTTTGCCTTTCAACTCTATTGAGTGTGTCTCATGCCTCAACTGTGGTTGCGTAAGCGACACACATTCACTTTTGGGAAACAATGGTCTACTAAACAGTACGGTGCCATCTCATCTCATTTACAGTAACTGTGTATCTGAATTTGAATTTGATGAAAATGGGGGCGGGACCTGATAAGCCTTTGGCTTCTTCCGTCTCCCTTCGGACAACACAAAGTATGATGTATGAATATTTTCAAGAGAAAATTGTGTATTGTGTGGAATTGTCCGAAAGAATAATAAATAAATAAATAAATAAATCTCTTCATGGGGGTACTGAGTGGCGTTTGATAGTGGGTGGTGACTTGGTGACGATTCACAACCTGGGTTCCTGAGGTTCTCCCCCAAATCAGCCTGTGTTTTGAAGCACTAAGCCACTGCAGCCAGTTAGAGGAGATGCTTTGGATGTTCACGTCCACTGCTGCACTGCAGACACACTCTCTCCACACAACAGCTGCTAACAGACCTTGTGGTACTAAGCCACAGGCCGCATAAGCTCGGTTAGAGACGCTCCTCATCTGTCAGCCTTTGAACAGATGCTTGTAACCTCCAGCAGTCTGCGGTGAGTTTTTGCAGGTGCAGGTGGATCATTCCGATGGGAATTAGAGGCTGTTTTGTGGCATTGTTATTGTTGTGCGTGGACGTCTTTGTCACCAGTGCCACTACGCTTAAGAATCTCCCTGTGTACTAATTATCGACCTCCATCCATTCCTGTGGCTCATTGCACCTTTACCAAGTGGTGGTCATTCATTTGAATACCAGGCCCGGATTTAGCTCGGTTAGAGATGCTCCTCATCTGCTCCTCATCCTGTATTGTGCAGCCCTGATTCAATTCATAGTGACAGAAATTGTATGCCACGCTCAAGTGTCATTGAGACAGAACACAGAATCCACCACCATTTTAATGGGGGCTGTATCACAAAGATATGCATCATCCCACGTAATGCAAGTGCTTCATAGCTGACTTCATGCTCACATGCATGGGAAAACCATGGTTATTGCATTACTGAAACATATTCAAGGGGCTAGAGGTATAAGACCACTCCAAGCATCACAGCCCTGGGTAAGTGGGGACTTTCAATCCATGTTCTCCACACTCATAAAGCATAGCTACTAATGAATTCAAACGTAGGACGAGAGGAGAAAGTCTCAATACATTTGTGCTTTGATTCATAGAATATGTTTTGTGAACTCCCATACAGTACGTATATGGCTAAAAGCACTTGTATTATGTGGCTACTAGATTGAAAAGTTACTATACTTTCCATTTTCTTAAGCCTAAAAAATTATCTTGAAATAAAACTTAATGACTGAATGCATCCATTTTACTATATTACTTTAAAATACAAGACAAAATGACATACATGTGTAATTGAAGATCAATGAATGAAATATGTTTTTATTTTTTTGTCTTGATCTGCTCTCATACATCTACAGTATGTAAATGGTATTAAACTCAGATTTACCCTCCGATTCATGTTTCACCACAAAAAAACTATCATATGCACCGTAGGCTGCACCTACTGTATATCAAATGTAATAGGTGTGCTTCACACGACTGTGCCTTTGTAGCATTAGAATTAGATCCAGCACCTGCCAATATGGCTGCTTAGGTTGATCAAATCCCACGCCATATTTATTCTCTGGTGTTGTGGTAGATAATCATTTCAAGCTCTGTACATACAGAATGCACAGCAAATCACCAGGTCCCCCTCATCATCTATTAGGCTGCAGTACATTAACTTCTCCTGGTACTGACTAGTTGACACTCATCAGCTTTGAGAAATCTAGATACATAGCAAATACTAACCAGGCTGTGAATGACAAAGTAAAGATTGACTTGTCAGACACCTGCTCGTTTGGGTTTGTCCCGTTCAGCAGCATGGAATGGAAATGATGCTGTCACATTTACTTTCAAGCAAGACGAATGTCCTTTGAGTGGCAGCTGAACTTGATTTTACAAACAGCTTGCTTACATAATGTGTTTTCTTTAGGTTGATTAAAATGGCCTGTGTGTGTATGTGTGTGCGTGTGTGTGTGTGTGTGTGTGTGTGTGTGTGTGTGTGTGTGTGTGTGTGTGTGTGTGTGTGTGTGTGTGTGTGTGTGTTTTGTTTTTGTTTGTGTGTGTGTGCTTGTGTGTGTACGTACACACACCATGTTTACTTTGGTTGAGTAGCACATGGTACATGTAATCCGAAGTGTGACCATGGAACATGTGTGTTGCAGTTATGAGAAGGGCTCAGTGCAGGCGTGCCTGCTCATTAAACAGGTGATTACCACAAGCAGCAAATGCAAACTGAGAAATTAACAAATTGGCATTAATGTACAAGCACACAGGGATCAGCACTTTGAATAATGCAAAGATGGAATAATCACTATGAGGGTTCTTGGCGGCTTCTGTGGGATATCTGTTTTGACAGGAACAGGCATAGACACACACACACACACACACACACACACACACACACACACACACACACACACACACACACACACACACACACACACACACACACACACACTACAGCTCGTAAACAATTAAAACAGTCGTCAGCATTAAACAAATCAGAGGGCACAAGTCACAGCATTGAGGGAATGCCATCTTCCCTCTGCATCTTGACAGGTAGCTGTAGCTGTGAGTCCAAGTATGGAATATTGCTATCAGCATATTGTTATATTAATCTGCAACATTTCACACAATACATATACAATAGAAAAAAAGATAAGGAGCATTCCATTTGATGTGTGCCAAAGGCCTGAACTTAAACATCTTAAAAGTGAGCAAAGGATGGACAGGGCTTTATGAGAAGTTATTGGGCTGTGGAGGTTTGCAGATGGTTAACAAGGGGGTTTTCAAGACGTGGATGACGTTGATTTCAGGTCCGTTGGAATCGCTACGGTAACTAAATTGCGTTAGCTGTGCTGTGATTTCACGGTTTGCGGGGCCATTCGTGTTGATTTGCTCAGCTTAAGGAAGCATATTGTCACAGTCCAACAGAGACCAACTACAGGGACAACAGTGAAATGGTTTGCAGAGCCTTTATTACAGATCTGTTATGAGGCACTTTGCAGCAAGGGAATGTGTTTGATTAATATGGAGAATGAGTCTGAAAATGGTGGACAGATTCAATTTGGAGGAATTAGCCTTGTGGTGGATCATCGTTTCACCAGCTAACATGGATGGGAGCTATGGCAGGTTTTTTTCTTTGGATACTCGATGAGGATAGTTAAGTACCATTGCTCTGGGTGAATGCATGAACCGTTGTGGGACACACAGATGGTGGCCTGGCTTGCTACATTAAGTCAATGGTGGTCGGTATTTCTCTTCCAAAGTGGGATGAGGTGGCCCACATGCCTTTAGATCAGGGGTGTCCAAACTACGGCCCGCGGGCCGCAGCTTTTTATTGGCCCACGGCCGATTTTTAAAATATAATGTAATATGGCCCTTTGAAAAAAAAAAAAAAAAATCGCATTTCTTAGTTAACCCACTAGTGCAGGGGTGTCAAAACTGATTGATTGGCCCGTGGCACATTTAAAAAATATAATGTAATATGGCCCTTTTAATTTTTAAATAATTGAAATGCACTCATTATATTACAGAGAAATATGTCCCATAAAAGAAAAAGAGCAACAAGCCCATCCCAGAGGACTGTGCATAATATTTTATTTTAAATTAATATTATTATGGAAAATCCATGTGTCCTTCTCCAATAGCTTCTAATTCATCTGACACAGTGTCTCCATTTTTTTCTTACAAAATTATTCAGCTTTAGCCTCTTAATTTTCCTCTCAAAGTGCACCAGATTCATGCATTTCACTTTAAAAACTTAAAAAAATCTCCCGGGGTGACGTAACCCCGGACCTCCCTTGGAGGGGCGGGATCTCGGCTGGCTACTATTTTCACCCTGCTGGACATTGGACACAAAACCAGAAAACACTGGGTGTATCAATGGCATTTAACAAGAGGGGGAATGTATCTCTTTAATGTGCAAGTAAAGTGTTGCCGTGAAGAATGATTACAATTTACGAAGACACTATGAAACTAAACATCAGAGCAGTCCTGATAAATGTGTTATTTTTGCAAAGTGGCCCGGCCCCTCGTAGATTTTTCTGTATGTGGCACTCAGTGAAAAAAGTTTGGAGACCCCTGCTTTAGATGATCAGCCGCTGGTGTCATATGCGTCACTTTGTAGCGTGTGTGTGTGTGTGTGTGTGTGTGTGTGTGGTGTGGAGTTTGAGGCGTGAACAACAGAAGTCAGTGCCCGATCTTCTGCTGGGATAATCGTTTAGACTCCAATCAGTGTCCTACTGACTCGATCAACCCCTCTCCTCTCTTGGAAAACACTCGCAAGCAAACATGCAGCCAGGATGCCAGTGAGGCTGTGAACAGCCACCTCTCCAGAGCAGGCTTCTCTCCCGGCAAGGAATCTTGAACTGAACCAAAAAGAAAAAAAAAACAAGAGAAGAAAGCCCTCTCTTCTTTTGCCTCAGCGTCCTCCTCTCCTCTCCTCTCCTCTCCTCTCCTCTCCTCTCCTCTCCTCTCCTCTCCTCTCCTGTCCTGTCCTGTCCTGTCCTGTCCTGTCCTCTCCTCTCCTCTCCCTCCTCTCCTCTCCTCTCCTCTCCTCTCCTCTCCTCTCCTCTCCTCTCCTCTCCTGTCCTCTCCTCTCCTCTCCTCTCCTCTCCTCTCCTCTCCTCTCCTCTCCTCTCCTCTCCTCTCCTCTCCTCTCCTCTCCTCTCCTCTCCTCTGCGTGTCTGACACTCACCAACACACCATCTCTATCCCTCCTTTACGCTGCTTCTCTTTTTTTGTTCTGTTCTTTCTCTCTCTCTCTTTATCAGCCTAAGCCAGTGCCAAAGCACAGCCTCTGAGCCACAGGTAAAGCATTAAAGCCAAATGACTCATGCACCGAAACAGCACAACCTCTTTGGTACTCGATAGGACTGCTCAGGTCCGCTTCATAAAAGTTACAGCTGAATAAGCTGCTCTAGCTGCAATGCTTTCCCCCTGTATACCTCCACCAGCAGTCTGCTGACACACCTCTGATAGACACCTAGTGTGATAAACTGTTGTGTGCTCTGGCACACCGCCCTCCCTACCTGGTGCTGCTGTGTAATATGTATATGTGTGTGTGTGTAGGGAGCCACCTATGTGTTCATGGAGCTTTTGTATTGAAAAGAAGAATGCATAGAAAAAGGATGCATTTATTATTTATACTATAAAATATGTATGGTGTTTACAAGAAAGAGACCCTTGAGATGCATCACTTTGTTTTCAAATGGGTCATGATACGGCAATCCCAATCTACTGTGTGGGCATTCCTATAAAAACTTAACACAGTGCAGAATACAGACCTAGAGGCGAAGTACAAGTTTTCAATATAAAAGGAAATATTACAATCTACAACAAAATGAAGGGAGCAGCAGATGCTGTTGACTGATTCATTAGATGAATACATTTAAAAAAAAAAACCTTTGGTGAGCAGCAACAGCAAGTTAAGTTGGTCTGAGTTTTACAACAAGTCATCTAAATGAAAAGAGAACACTTAATGATAATACTGTATATAGGGGCTTTGTCAGGACAACATCACAAATGAAAACATTTTATGATCTTGGTTAAGGTGTTGTCATAGGCACAAAAACAACTAGTAGTAAAGTATCTACATTTAAGATTAAGATTAGGGAGACATTTGTTTGTTTTTTACTGCAACAGCTCGAGCCATAAAATAAAATTAAACATCTTGGGTTTAAATATCTCACTCACATCATAATTGAGCTTCAATAGAGTTCAGAAAATCTTGATATATCTACTAACAGGGGAAACTGGATTTTAAAGGGCTGTAATATAATGTTGTTTGGATCACAAACTGCATGCATTCATTTTAATTGCTATGTTTTGAATAAATGTTCCATGGAGCCAAACGTTGGTTGAATGTAGTACAAATTTGCAGAGAGCTTATATCTTTTTAATAGACCCCAGCCCACCAGCACACACAGCTAATATCTTTGCTAAGGTTTAAGAATCCTGTGTTTGTTTGACGCCGCATCGCAGGGCCCTGCTTCCTTAGTTGCCATGGAGAGACCATTAGACAGTTGTGCTGCACTGATATTTGTGTTTTTTTGCATAGCCCCACGCCAAACTGTGTTGCTCGTCGGGAACTCAGCCGGCGCAAACTGTGTGTGTGTGTGTGTGTGTGTGTGTGTGTGTGTGTGTGTGTGTGTGTGTGTGTGTGTGTGTGTGTGTGTGTGTGTGTGTGTGTGTGTGTGTGTGTGTGTGCGTGGGTGGAGAGATGGGGGCATATGCATGTTTTTGTGACTGAGAGCGAGCGGGACAGAAAAAGAAGACTAGAGATGAAAAGCCCAAAGAGGTGGGAGGGATTGAGAGAATACATGCCAGTAGGCGGCAGAGGGTGACAGCAACAGGGAATGAATGATGGAGACAATGTGTTGAAAACACACACAAACAGATACATGCCGATGACACGCTCGTACACAGTACACACACATCCCTCCCTCCCCCCCCCCCCCCCCGGCGGAGATGAATAGAGTACGTACGTGTGAGTGAGCAGGGTGAGTGTGTGGGTGGAGGGATGCCGCAACAGTGCAGCTTGTTTTGCCTTCAGTTTGATCCTTGCAGCCTTTTTCTCAAGGGTTTCCTCGCTGCATTATTTGAAGTCAATACACACACAGCACGGTTGCCAAAGCAAAGATTCACTCATTATTATCACACGTGAGAGTTTGATAATGACTATAAGTCATTTAATGACTGTAAAGTGCATTGACCTTTATTTCTGATTGGAATAGACGTATATTGATGTATAATACAGTGCAAATGAGTTGAATTGGGGCTAATGGAGTATGTCATCAATAGAAAATTAACTAACCTTTACCTGGTTATACAATACTGAAGTATCCCCTGAAACCTTCTTTACATCATTCTTGCGAGTGACACATTTTTTTCTTAATCCACTTTAGTTATTTACTGCGTTTTCTCTATTAAAAAAGTCATTGACCAACGAACCTCCATATCTTAGCATGCTGTGGAATGCTCACTTTGGGATATTTCTGCTGCTTATGCAAGGGATAATAAACGTGATTTACTGCTCTTTCAGTGTAAGCAAACCTACAATACTTTGAAAATGACGGCGATTGATATATTGCAGCTTTTACATTAGCTAAAATTGGAAATATCTTCGTACACACTGAACTGCTCGGCTCTTGTGATTCCTATCTGTTGCATTGTTGCTTTTTGGTCAGTAGGCGTGCATTGTTAATGGTGGATTGCATTTTTTGAGGTTTTGCATCAAAGTGGAACTGTGTGAGTACCATTTTAAGTAAGGAAAGCTTTTGTCCTTGTGATTATTTGTGCTTCTCAAGCTCGGCTACATTTTAGTACCACTGACGGGCTAAATCATGCTATCCAGTCAGGTGGTGTAATGTAGGAGGTGGAGAGCTAAAGTAGATCACTGATACATTTCCAAGACAAATCTGTGGAGCAAGTCGGGAACAAAGTACAGTGGTTATATTACTGCACTTCTGGCAAGGTTTGACCCGTCCTTACAACTGCTCCACATCCTTCACCATCATAGACGGTTAATTAGTGATCGACATGTAGAGGATGATGTGTTAATGGTTGTGTCTATTGTCATCAGCATGCTAATAACAAACATGTACTTTGGCTCAAGCTGTGCTGATGAAGTCCGTTCCAAACCATCTACAAACGTGAGCTGAAATGAGGCTTGTCCTTTTTAAGTGCACCTGACATTTACATGTACAGCTCAGTTATTCTTGCTTCTGAATCATAACTCCATCCATGCGCTTTACTTACTTTCAAGTCAAATTAAACCATTGAACCACTTGTGCCTTCCATGTATCCATCTACCTTTACCTTTTCTGTCAGCCTCATCCACGCTCTGTTCACTGTCTTGACTGATACTGTATGTCAGGCCAAGGATGCTTCAAGATTCCGCCGTGGCTGAGCAAGATAATTTCAATTCATCCCTCTTGGTAGACCTTGTTTTTTTTTGTTTTTTCAGCACTGTCGCAGTCCTCAATATATTTATATATTTCCTGACTCTTGATTCATTTATGGAGGCGGCTCCATGCTCTACAAGGCATGCGGTGCTATAACAGAGGGCATTGCAACAGAGTGCCCGGAGATGCTGAGATATGACAGATAGTCACGACCTTTTGATGTGCTGCGGACACACTGCGCTCCATCACGGCAAGTAGCCAGGGGAGCTGGGTCAGAGGTTGAGACTGCACGGTCATGGCGAAAAAATTAAGTCATCATCGCTGGCTTGTGATATCTACAGAGAGGGAGAGATCGGTAAGGAAGTGTGTGAGGCTGGCTCTTGTGAACAAATAGGAGAAAAAAATTGCATATGAGCAGCAAAATACAAGGTGTTATTCCTTTACTAAAATCAAACAGATGGTTCGGATCTAGCATATTTCCTTTTAAAGTAGTGACGTATAAGTTGCTTGAATTGCTTGGTAACATTGGCAAAGGACCTCGAAAAGAGACGTATGTTAGTATGTGTATTATTGCTTTGTACATGGATACAAAGGTATGTGGGTCCGGATTTTCAGGCCACTTCAACTTAAACAAAGAATCGTATTGGCCAGTATTCAGAATACTGTGCAACACAACGCTGTCGTGCATTCAGTGACCCCTTTCAAATCTGGACTGTTCCATGGCCAAGAGGCTGGCAAGAGGACCTTTTCTATTCCTCTCTTCTCCCTCAAACAGTCTTTTGATTCCTCCCAATTAACTCAGAACTCACAGTCTTATCTCTCCCTTCTGCACCCACGCCTACGAAGGTTTGCACACATTCTCTCCTTTCCTTGTTTACCCAGGGTTTTTTTTCTTCCTGCCATATAAGCACAAGCACACGTTTGATATTGCTCTGGACATCTTGAAAGAATCAAGTGTGGATTAACTGCTTTAAATTCTCTCTGAGCAAACCCCCCCTCTCACTCTATCTCCGTCTGACTTCTGCACAGAGACGGGTCCACATACTGCCAGCGTGCAATTTTGACAGCACCACAAACCGAATGACACAAACAAAGCGTCCATGTTCGATGGTATTAATGTATTCCTTAACAAGTCTTGCATGGTCTCTCTCTACCAATGCCTTCACAATCACATACCCTACATTCAAAACTCAGTCGGTGCATAGGAGATGATATGAGGGCTGTTTGATGCCCCGGGTTTGGGACTGGCCTTTTGCTTGCTAATGAGAATGACGAGTGCTGTTGCAGTCGCATCACTTAGCTGGGCCACGGCGTGATGCACTGACCTGTTCCAAAAATAGCGAGCGTGTCGTATGATGGAAGATATGATCTGCCCTTCTGTTGTGATGTGCAATGCCAGAAAGCATTGACAGCATTTTGCTGGGGTCAGAGATTTTCATGTTTGAAACAGGTTTCCATTATTTTTGTATTAACCTACATTTTAATAGTCCTCTCCCAACTCTAAAAGTAAATACAAATAGATTGTTGCTTATGCACAGCATATGCACATGCACATTTAAAAGCATTTAATTAAAAGGCATTCAAGTTTAAATGGGTGTGTGTGTGTGTGTGTGTGTGTGTGTGTGTGTGTGTGTGTGTGTGTGTGTGTGTGTGTGTGTGTGTGTGTGTGTGTGTGTGTGTGTGTGTGTGTGTGTGTGTGTGTGTGTGTGTGTGTGTGTGTGTGTGTGTGTGTGTGTGTCACCAGCGCTAAACTGTCTGTAGGCTGGCTGCTTATAAAACTTCAATGCTTTTCTTCCATAATTATGTTTGTTGAATACAAAAGATGTGTCTTGCGGGTGTGAAGGATTTAGAATTGTTAAAATGCATCTTTCCATGGAGCTGGGCATAATTTAAAAGTTGAATGTTTTCAATGAGCAATATGTAATTAGTATCTGATAGCAATATTTAAAGAACTTGCTGGGGGGACACTGGGGATGGTAAGCTTGTGTCAAAGGCTTGCAAAAAAAAGTGCATCCAATTATAGGTCCCACAAGCATTGCAACATGTTTGTCGCACAGGCAGTCACATTGAGTTTGTTCTCTGTAGCTCACCACATGAGCACCAACCCGCTATCTGGTCACAGTTGGTCAATAATAGCTGATGCCTTTTTAATGCTGAAAACACACTTAATGGGAGTCTTTTATGGAGCTTTTCATTCAGGACATAAGCATTATTTAGTGAAATGTGATGGCAACGGGACCATAGATAGAGGGCCAGCTGTTTATAATGGATTGCTGGTGTACATGCAGGTGCAGCTGAAAGAACAGCAGGTGTGGGCAGTCATGTTAAAACAATGGAATAGGAGCAGGCTTGTGGGTTTAAAATAAACAGTTTATTTACCTATAGCATTGCAAAGAGTGGAGCTTCTTTCTTTGTTTAAGTTAACCCTCAATGCAAACACGCACATTTAACATCCCAGACTGGCTGACTGAGATCAGATCACCAAGAGAACGAGAGTTAGTCGATCATTTTGCGTCCATGCATTGACCAAATTCCCTGCCATGAGCGTACAGTAGTAGTAGTGATTTTCTTCTTATATTGCTCCCCACAGTCATCACGAAAATGCAATTACACCCACCACCCCACACGGCTCCTATTAATATCCACGGATAAATCACCAATGAGACATGTCCATGATACTCTGCCAAAGTTTAATGGAATCATGTGTCATGTGAGTGCTGTTCCAAACATAATCCCACGTTTCAGATGGGGGATGACTACAAAATGTCACGTACATGGCACTCCAAAAGCTGAAAAAAGAACACAATTATGCTGCTTGTGAAAAAACGTGATTTTAAAACAAATATGGCCGCATCCACACCACAACAGTTTTTACATTAACACTCTCTCCGCTCAGCAGAAAAGTGACACCTTTGCGCTGATGCGGTGGCAAACTGACACCTTCATCCCCAGGTCCTTTTTGTGTCGGGGGCCAACACACAACCACCTCCCTCCACCTCACAGCTTATCTGGATAGCAGGTCGGGGCCAGAGACCTGCTGACTTTAGTAAGAGGCTGGGTCATTAGGACAGGTGGTGCCGCTGTGGTAGCCCACTGAGAAGCACATGTCTGGCATTAACACCTACAGGGACAGCACTGAAGATTAGCACCCTAGGATCGTTAATCATTGTTCCAGTTAAATTCAATCGGGTCTTAAAACCTGCTATCATGCGTAATCCTTGCTTCAGTCAGATGATATGGACATGGCCTGTAACAGCTAAAAGGTTAAGAGAGGCAGGCTGGGGACAAATACCTCAGGTGAATGCTGTGTGTACAGTATGGCTTTCGGGGAAGTGAACCAGGTTAGAGGTAAGAAACAACACTCAACAAGCCCCAATTTGTGCCTCTTGTTTTTTTGCCATTACATTTGAGACTGGGGTTTTATGGATGGAAAATAAATCATTAGAAGAAGGGTATAGGTAAGGTGTAAGTAAGCAGATATACTATTATGACTGACCTGCCTCTACGCCCGAAAATATTCCACTCCGTCTGTTGTTGCATGCCACCAGCTAGCTGAGACATGAACTCAAAGAACTGGTTCTGGATCCACTGGGGGATAGATCATGACACAAATTTTGTTGCCATCTAATACTTGTGAGAGGACTCGCCTGCCAAATGCGAGAGTAAACCAGCCTCTGTGGATGACAATGGGGATCGCTGTGTCAGCTTTGAGAGATTGTCAGGGAACAGATGCACTGTGCAGATGGGCATTGGTCTTTCTTTCATTAGCAGGCATATGAAGTGAGCTCTTCAATGGGTCCAGCAGGCTTTCAGAAAGCTTGCATTTTACGATATCATTCAGGCTGGCAACTAGGACAGTTTGGGGCTAGCCGCATCTTGTCGATAATACTCGGGCATTGTTTTTGGAACCTTTATTTTGAGCCATTTTAATTGATAATGTTCACTGCTACTAGAGAATTATCATGAAGTACTTAATTTTTTTATGTTGTTGATGTGTCCCTGAGGCCTAAGTAACTTGCTGAGTGTATTAAAGTTATTTCAGGAACCCTGAAATCCTGACAGAACCATTATAGACATAGATTACTTTTCTTATACAAGTGTCTTGTCCTGCTGTGTCTCGTGTGTTAACATGACTGACCTGAGAATTATTTTATAGCAGGCCAATGTGCAAACATTCACACTCTTCTTGCGTCGTGGGTTCTGATGCATGTATTATTTACACTTACAACAAAATGCTTTTTTATTATTCATGTGTAAGCTGTCTCGTCCAAGACATTGGTAAACACTGTTCAATTGTTACAATAGAAACACCCTTTGATTACTGGATTTGTTTAGAGTTTAGACCCATCAAACACAAACCCTCGATGACACACACACACACACACACACACACACACACACACACACACACACACACTGTTCCATCATTCCTGCCTTTGCTTTCGTGGCTCGGCTGATTAGGTCCAGGGCTTGTAAGCCCATTACATCATTGATTGGAATCATATTTTGTTGCAGGGGTGGCAGATGCTGATCGACAAGCAAACTCCCAGGCATGTTCCACATATGGGAGTTGATGTGCTTGCGATTAATTGAATCACCCTGGGCCAGAGGCTGCCAGTGGATGATGGCTTTTATCTAAGGAGCATATATCACCAGCTTTGTGGGAAAAAATGCAAATGACTGGCTGAGCGAAGTGCGCCTCTCCTCTGAGTGTTCTTGGATTGGATGGAGTTATTCCATGCTGTTCTGTCACTATGATTTAGACTCTACGTCTCCATTCCACAGAATGTTATTCTCATGTCTGTGTTTTATCACTCAGACCAACTATTTATGGTGTGATCCCATGTGCACAGTCACACATCAATGCAGTGTATCAAAGTTTGGTACGTAGACACAGCGGTTATATTCATCATGTTAATAAAACTCCTTTACACATCAAGAGAGCTATTTGCCCTTGACCTATAGCTAGCATCTTGAACTTAACATTCCGTCCCACCATGGTCACGTTGTAAATCAGCAGACAGACCCATGTATCACGGCATGTTTTTGGCCTTAATCAGCCAATGTCGTGACTCAAATTTTATCCATGGGAGTCCAAGGCTGGTCCTGACGCAGACGGACCGCTCCCATAAGTTCCAGCTGTTTATTCTCACCACGCCGTCAATCTCTTCCTGCTGTGGCCAAAGAAATGAGTGACTAATGGAGATCAGACTCAATGTTTTTATTTTATTGGGCCTATCTCTTTCTCCCAGTGAAAATGATGTCTGAGACTCCAAACGTGAACACAAAGGCAAAACAGTCTGTGAGCTACCTAAATCCTTATTATTATTTTTTTCCTTTTATCAAATTCTCCACCTGTTATTGACGGTCCTAGATCATTTTTAGAGTGACTAAGCACATGAGTCTACCAGTGCTCTGTTTTTGATCTCTCTCTCTCTCTCTTGTTCCAAGCAAGAAAAGGGAAAATGCTGCATCTGTTTATATCCTTTCATGTGCTAATTTTTAATCCTCTCAAAATTGACACAACCGTTCTGATACACACTCACCAGCCACTTTGATAGGTGCACCTTACTAGTGCAGAACTGCCTTGTGTCTTTTTGGCATCGACTTCAGTTGGTGAAAGAATTCCAGATACTTGTTTGACCATATTGATAGCATTTGTGTCCAGAAGTCCCGGATCAAGTTCAAAATCCTCCTACTCACCTACAAGTCCCTGCATGCTTTGGCCCCCCGTTACCTCTCTGACCTCCTCCATCCTTACACCCCCCTGCGGTCCCTCAGGTCCTCTGCTAAGGACCAGCTGGCAACCCCCCGCACCAGACTCAAGACCTTTGGGGACAGGGCCTTTTGTGCGTCTGCCCCCACTCTGTGGAATCTACTCCCCCTCCATATCCGCTGTGTCACTTCAGTGGAGTCCTTCAAGAAGCTCCTGAAGGCCCACCTCTTCTCAGAGGCCTATGACCTCTAACCCGCCCCCACCCCCCTGTGTACACAAACACTGTACTTCCCTCCCTTAAGGCACTATATAAATTCAAATTATTATTATTATTATTATTATTATTAGAAGATTCAAATTTGTACTGTTAAATGTTCATTCATTAGTTCAATGTAAATTGCAATGAACAAAGAAAAGCAGCTGTCTGATTAATCAACTTTTGTCTGCCGTATAATACAGCCGTGGCAAGAATACATTTAGTCTGACTCACTTGCTCTCATGCCACTGTGCTTCCATGTGGTTTAGAAATAAGACAAAATTATTATATAAACTAGTTTTTCCCCAGTCACTTGAAACTGAAAACATGGATGTGGTATTTTAAAGTGAAGCAGAATAGTGGACTGTGAACTCAACCTCAGGTGGTCGCAGCTGCCAGTTTATCCACCAATAAAATCAGTTGAATTTGTGAATTTGAAAGTGCTGCTGGGTAGATTTCTGTTTGCTGCATGGCAGTTACATAACACCTTTAGTTTTTATTAACAGAGGTGCATTATTGCATGAAATATACACCAACTCTTTGTGGCATGATACTGTTATTGAAGTACCAGAGCATCACATTCCATTTAAAATACAGTCACTCGCTCTTTTCACTCGAATCCAATTTATATCATTTGGAGAAGGATGATGATGACATGCCTCTGCTTTATTTGAGGGCTTTACTCACCATAGTTTGTCAGCAGTTCTCAGCCCCTGCAGAGTAGAGAGTGCAGAGTCCCCTAAAACCTAAGCTGGCCCGATCCAAAGCCAGCTACCACTTAGTCATGGCTACTTAAAGACAGTTCTGATGGACTTCTGTGCTGTCGCTCTGCTAGTTAGAGCTTGCTAACCCTGGCACTCTGAATACAAGGTCAGGGCTAATATACTCCAGAAGTCATTTCAGAGCACTCTCAGTCTATTAAAGGGCAGAGCTGAAACAATGGTCTGTCACTATTTAAATGTATGCGTTGAATATACTTGAACGGAGGGTGTGTTAGCCACATGTACCTGTGTTTAAGAATGAATGTTTGTGTGCTCCCGCAGCAGTAGCATTATACGTCTGCATTAGTGTGTGGGTGGACACATGCTAATGTTTCCTAAATGTGTGGATCCAGAGAGTGTGTTAGTGTTGATGTTATTGTGTGGGTGGCATTCCGCTGGGAATCCACAGCTGGTTGCACACCACTACCCGTCTATCCTCAAGGCTTACCGATCAATGCTCACAGAACAGTGGGGATTTTTACAGGGCAGATTCTGAATCATCAATGTGCCATTCCCATATTTTATCCCCCACCTTCCGCTCCTCGGAAGGAGCTCACACACTTAGTTTGAATCAGGGAGGTTAAGCCGGATAAACGGCCGCATGAATAAGTGAACAATTTAGTCTCTGCGGTTCTCGCGACCATCAAAGTATGAATGAAACAACACGCTCTGATTGATGGCCAGGACCGTGGAGTCGTAAAGGGGACATAAAAGAGGCCATCGATGTAATATTTATTGCATTTGCCAATACAGTTCTGTCGCTGACTCATGAGCATATCTATCGAGGATGACCTCGCATCATTGTAATATTCATCTTTCTGTCAGGGATAAAGCCCTCCCCATGCCTTCAACCCCTGACTTCAAGCATAGTCAACACACCCTTGAAATGGCCAGGGGGTTGAATGGCGAGTAAAGGAGCGTCCTCCCTCCATGGGCGTCTTCCAATATGAATTGGAAGCGGGCCACATTAAATCACTCTTGGTGGAGAGGGGCGGATTAGCTCTGCGCTTATGCATCTGGTGTGAGCAGGAGAGTGTGTGTGAGGGAAAACACTTTGCACACACAGGATGGAGACTCCGCAAACACCTTGTTTGCCTCCTACTTCTCCTTACCCATCGTCATGGCAACGAGATGTGTGCGAATATGAACGAGGTACGGTGTTGGTCACTATTCACATAACTAGATCGGCTTTTTGTGTGTGTGTGCGTGCGTGCGTGCGTGCGTGCGTGCGTGTGAGTGAGTGATAAAGTCTCGTTTGAAAGAGAGTCTCAAAAGACTTGTGTTTTGAGGCTGGGGATTGCTTTCTGTTCATTTATTTATTTAATTTTTTATATCAGTTGCGAGTCCTTTGAATCCTCGTCTTTCTACGTCTTCCCTCTCTCACTCTCTACCTTCTTTTGTGTCAATTTCTGTGACATAAATGCATACAGATTTTTAAACTCTCATTTCTCAGGCATGCTATAGCATTATTTATTCTTCATTCCACTGCTGTGCCAGGGTTGCCTTGCCTCTCAACGTACGACACTTCAGGGCAAAAAAAAAGAAGAAGTGTTGTGGTTGCTAGGCTACAGAGGGACAAGGAGCATCTCTGAAGAATTCCTCCGTTATGAATTGAAACAGCGTATGGCCTTTAGCATTAAGGAGCTTTTGAAGACATCACTATTATATGTGTTACATGCACCATTATAAAAATACTCTTCTGCTACATTCTGCGGGGTCAGTACTCACTAGCCTCCACCTGCCTCTGATTGCAAAGTGGTAGCAGATCAACGGGGCCATGGCCCTGTCAGCTTATTTCGTAGCCCTTTGGCTTTTGCACTGTACGCACTTGCCCCTGTTAGCCACACCTGCTCTTGGCTAATGGGCATGTGCTGTAGTATGCAACAGTATACTTCTATTGTCTTTCAATCAAGCTGCTGCGACACAGGTTCAAGCTGCACATTGGTTGCATGCGTTCACATTCATTCAGCAGGCATTAGTCCGTGGAGACCCATCCTTATGCATGTAATACGTTTACAAGCAAACACCTCTATATGGACCATTGCACATGATTTATATGTTCAGGTTCAATGCTTCCTGATTCCAGACTGCATTCCTTATATATCCCCTATCCTACCCGCCTGAGGTCATTGGCAAATTGATGTTGATCTTGTGCACCCTACACATATATTTTTTGTGCTTTATGCGTTACTGTATATCGCCTTGAGACCGCTTTTGTACTTTTAATTGGGGCTGCAACAACGAATCGATTACTAAAAGCGTTGGCAACGAATTTGGTCATCGATTCGTTGAGTCGCGCGATTAATAAGTCACTTGCAGACGCGGCACTGTTTACATCCAGCCGCCGACAGGTTCATGCACGCCCACAGCAAGCCTTCCGCACGTGAAGCGGTGCGGGAAAGCTATAGTGTGAGCGGCCACAGCTTGTATTTTGGTCATATCTAACACTGGACTGTAGGCCTATATAAAAGTGTTGTACCTTTGCTTTCTTTGGGTTAAAAAAACTCCTTCAACGCAGTATCCATCTAGTCCAAAAAAACTGTCAGCTGCTGCTGCTGCAGACGGTGTGCAGACGTGCTCGGAGAGTCGGCATCGGCGCATCAACAGTCATTCAAAGCAGCGGCAGTAATCACACAACCGAACGGTGTAGAAAGTCCCGTCAGTTAAAAATAGTAATCCAGTTTTTAAATCCATGTTAAAATCGGAAGGATATAGAGCTAGTTAGCTTAAAAAAAGTAGCAAACATGTCAACTGTGATGTGTTCAGGCTGGCTCAGTAATATGATTGATGTGTTCAAATGCAACACAAAAAAAAAGAAATTTGAGATTTTGGCGAAACTTGTTTTCCCAGCAATATAAAATAGATAGTAAAGATGGAATTATGACCAGTTTAATGTCCTATCTTGAGCTATGATCATATCAGCAATTAAAGCAATTAATACAAGTTCTATTTCAACAAAATAATAGAAAATGATCAATCGTGATATCAATAAAGACTTGGATCGTTAAGGAGTCTTGAAAATGGTATCAATATCAATACAAATTAACGATCTCCTGTCATCTGAGAGAAATTAAGATGATTTAATTTTTTCAACCGTTAGTATTTACCGGTTAAAAATATTTTCGGTTGACTGGTTTACCATGGACATCCCTTATACTGTATAAATGTATATCATACATTGTATTTTTTTTTGTGTTATCCCAGTTAAGTTTATTATTATTATTTATCATTTAATATTACTTTTAATAGTTCCGGGACGTTGGAGCAATAACCTGGTGTTTTGACACTTCAGTCTGCACTGTGAATTTGAAGTAATGTTCAGTTTTTGAATAAAGATGCGGCATTTACAAATGTTTCTTTTTTTTATCCGATTCATCGATTAATCGAAAAAATAATCGACCGATTAATCGATTATTGAAATAATCGTTAGTTGCAGCCCTACTTTTAATACCTGTCTTGTTTTTCACATCAGCTGCTGGGTTTTTAAAGGCTGCACCTCTTCGAAATGTTGCTTTGACATCACTTTGCATTATGTCAGTTATGATATTTTTACACATTTTGCGGTAATCAAGTTGATATGTTATCCCTATGATTTAGAGTAAATGAAAAATAGAAGAAAAAACTATATAAAGCAGGGCTGTACGCTTATTGTTTTAGGTGGTAGCACTGGTGCTAGCAAGCAAAAAAATTCAGTAGCACAAAAATAAATTTGGTAGCACACAAAGTATGATCGAAAACTTGCACAACCTTAACCCTTGCATTTCGCTCTAATTACCTTTGAGCATGTCATCTTGGTCTCATTTGAGATTCTCAATTAATATTATATCGTTGTGTGCAATAATAATTATGGAAAAATTAATAAGGGTGCACTGATTGCAATTTAGAAAAAGGAATCTAACCTGCCAATTGCAATTTTTTGCTGATTCAGAATTATTATTATTATAATGTCCTTCTGTTAATTAAAACCTAGTCTCGCAAAGCCAGACCAAACTACAGCAAGTAGTATGGTCTGGAAGCACTCTGTTTAGAGCCGTCTATTCGGGTGGGGAAACCCGGGGGAAACTGGGCTAGCCTGTTTGTATTTGTTAAAAACCAATCACAATCATCTAGGGCGGGGCTAACCCCGGGAAGCAGCAGCGGTGTCCTGCAAAATAGTGCCGGGGGGGGACTTATTTTGATGGAACGTCTTCACGTCCAGAGACTGTCAGAGAAATGGCTAAACCCGCAAACGCCACACAAAAATTATTAAAGACAAAAGGAATATACATAGTGTGTTGCTTTCTAACCAGCATGTCAAGACACCATACATTTTAGCCCCCGAGGAGCTCACTGGATAACTTAACCGGAGTTAACTAGCCACGTAGTGTTATCTCTGGTAACATTATCATCGGTAGTTGAGAGGCAAGGCTACGGCGGTCGAGTAGAATTTTTAGCATTCGAGAACTTATGTCACCACCTCCTATTGCTGTAGTCAGAGCTGTAGTCCGTCTGTTTACAGGCAGAACAGGGTTTTGACGTTGTGAGCGCTACACCAACTGCAGCAAGTAGCCGTAAGAGTTTCTAGGTGATAGTGGAAGCCGTTGGAATCTTTCCCCGTCGCTAAAACACCTCTGCTTAGTTCCTAATTCACCAAAGAAAGGGAACGGCGGATCTTAATCTAGCTGGTTATAAGGTCCGGTGCTCAATTCAAACCCCCACGCTTCATTTTCCAGAGTTTATGAGGGTATTTCTGCCCGGGGGTAGTTGTACAATGAAGTTGGACAGCTAGGCTAGGCTGTGTCCCGGACCACCGCCGCCAATATTATTAAGTATTGCCACACTTTATTTCTGTCTACAGTAATGTGACTTCTCACACCCTGTGTGTGTGTGTGTGTGTGTGTGTGTGTGTGTGAGAGAGAGCGCTGCACATAAGCACACGGGTTGACTGTGAGCGAATTGTTTCCGAATTTGAGGGGGATCACAATAGGGGAAAGCCAGCAACCGGAAAAGGAGGGGGCTGCGTCAGGGCTGCGTAGCTTGCCGCCGCAAGCGAATAGACGCTGGCGGAAGTGGTCATGCCAGACTAATTAAAACCAAACTTTAAAACATTAAACATAGCCTATTAAATAAATAAGTATACATATTGGTACAATTTAGGATAAATGAAATAGGTTGTTGTCAGGTGGGACGCGTTCTTAGTCGCGTTCCGCATCACCTCTTTTCAGTACGAGTAATCTAACGCTACTATCTCCAAACCAGTAATCAGATTAAAGTTACTCATCAAAGTCATTGTGCGTTACTTTTCTGTCATTTTCCTAATGAAACATTTTACATAAATGCACAAATGACTGCGATTGCGATTTAAGTAAATAAATGTGGCGCATGTGTCTCTAAGCCTCCAACTGCTCCAACCGCTCCTCTCGTCTTTAGGTAGCGCCCGTCTGACATGCAGTGTGTTTGTGTGCCTGTGTGTGTGTGTGTGTGTGTGTGTACAGTAGCATTACGGCCGAGTCTAAGCTGAACTGTGGCCAAAACAAACGTTCCCCCCATGAAATATAGCGTCTGCTATGGGGATATTTAGGATTCGGGTACGGTGACGTTGAAGAGATAGAAGTGTTTAAAACTTGGAAACTTCTAGTCACGTGGCACCGGTGGCCCACACACCCAGTACATGAGAATCGAGAGAAAAGTCAAATTAATGCATGAGAGTGAAGGGCAAGCACGTTAAGTTTAAAGACACTGCTACTGTCTTTGCAGGAATGCATTTATTTTCATGGGGGAAAAAAGTTTTTTTTCTACATTTTTCAAACCATAATTTTTATTATTTTGAAAACAGTATGCCTATAGGCTACTAGCCTACAAGCTTTATTTTATATATTTTCAATGATTCTTAATATGTGCATGTTTTAAATTGAGATATATGGGTTTCAAAACCTGTAAAGTAACGTTTAAATAACTTGTAATCTAACTAGTTACTTTAACATCAAGTAATCAGTAAAGTAACTAAGTTACTATTTCAAGGAGTAACTAGTAATCAGTAATCGGATTACTTTTTCAAAGTAACTGTGGCAACACTGGTTGTTGTGAATGTGTTGGGAGTAGCTTTTCAGTGGCCTATTTAAAACTTTGTGTAAATAGACTAGGCTACTGTTGACTGCTCTCTGCAGCTGAAGGAGTTGCCTTTCAAGCTAGAAGAAAGCGCTAACTTCCTGTTCTTACCGGCTTCAAAATAAAAGTCAACTCACGTTTGGCTAGTAACAAGCTTTTAATGTGAAGGCGCACAGGAAATGTTCTGTTTGTACACGCGCTAACTTAACTGCGGTAATGTCGCCGTAGGTGAAGTTTTTATACCTAGAATCGCTGCACGAGCACAGATCCCGAGGAGGACACATATCTTTCACCAGCCAAAGTGGAGGGTGGACTCAATAACTTACTTGCCTAATTTACCCGCAGTGTTGTGCAGCGCTCTTCTGTGTTTCAAAGACTCTCCTCATTAGCAGGCTGTCGCAGGAGTGCGACTGTATTTGTATTCATCATCGCACGTGATCAATTTCAGTAGCAAATGCGATCAAAACTGTCGCACTGTACAGCCCTGATATAAAGGCATAGTTCTTAACAACTAGGACCAAGGTAAAATAAAATACAATGCCATTACCTGAGATTGATTTGGGATGATTCTGTTATGTTTTAAAAAAAATATTATTACTTCTTCTATAATTACAATAAAGATAAGGTATGGTTATGGTTGGAGAAATAAATTGGTTCTGACAAATACATTCTAGAAAATGTATGGTATGGCATGGATTATCGAAAGGTCACATTTAGTTTAGGTGAGGAAAAGATTGAGGTTGCATTGATAAAAAATAAATTAAAAAAAATAGTTGGACTGTGACATGATGTAAACTTAATTCTGGGATTTGGTCCGTCTATGTTCAAAACCAAAACAGCCCCACTTTCCACCGCCCCTCTATTTCCTTTATTGGCTGGTAATGTTGCATTTGCACGTTCATTGTGTGTTACAAAATTGTCCAAATATGACCTTTTTTCGTAACACACTTGTTGCTTGGTGCTGGTCTGCAGACACTTGTTTGGTTTGGGTTACAAATTTCGCAGTGGGCCCCTGGCTTTCCCCCCAGGAGGCATTTACCAGTTAACAAAGAGACAGAAGGAGCCGGCACAGATCCAAGATGGCCGACCGGTGACATGGCTGACCAGGTGTCACACCGTATACGCTGCCTCTGGGCCTACTTCGTCTGTTTTTCTCCACACAGCCCATTAGGCCCATTCCAGGAGATGGAGCGTAATGCAATACCCTGGACAGTACTCAGTAATAAAGTAACAACACGCACATTATAACACACAAACACATGCACCACTACATCTGCACACCGTGTACCAATCCCAGCGGTGGCAGTCCGCACCAAAGACAGCAGGTGTGTCGCTGCCCAAAACTGCTGTGAACGCCGGGTGCCAATCTCTCGTCGGTACAGTTCACCCAATCACGTGGAACAATATTGTGACATTAGAGTGACATAGAGAGAGGGAGACAGAGGGAAGGGATAGGGTGAGGAGGGTCTTTTTCCTGTAGCTATGCCAGATTATCGGTTTAATCTTTATCCAACGCATGCACAGTTTGGCTGTTTGAAGTTTCTTTTGATATGATTGAATTGGCAAGGGGCTGCGGGTTTGCGAGTGAGCAAGTGAATGCATGAGTGTGTGTTTTGTTTACCACAAGGGATTACTCAAATCTCATCTGCACAGGTGTCAATTTATGTAAGCCGTGTACGAACGAGAAACGGGGAGAAATAGGCATACATCGAAAAAGGCTCATGGTTACCTCGGATGTCTCTGCTTATGTGAAGTTGACACAAAGTGAGGAGTTTAGTTTGTGTCTATAGTGACAGCATATGGTGTCTAAAAATGAAAATCACAGACACACACACACACACACACACTTTGATATCTGATGCTGCAGATAGCCATAAGACTTTTCTTTAAAGAGGGAATAGTCACGTGGGGTGATTAATCAGTGAACACTATGTCGCTCCCACTTTCTCTGTCTCTCCATCTCTCTCCATGCCAGCTCTCCTCAACTCTCTCTATCCCTTCCACCCTCCCCTCCATGTCCCTCACTGTAAAATATTAGTGCGGCAGCCCAATAAATCTGTAAGGGAGATAATGAGAGTTGGTCCCCTCAGTCCAGTGGGCCGACTGCCAGGCTCGGTGCCAGTGACATCATCCTTTGGGAGAGCGCGTAGATTGATGAGTGCGACGACAGTGTGCCGTTCGCTTTTGAATCAGACTCGCACTCATACATACATAGAGCCCCTTTCTCAATTCCATGTGAAACTGTGTGTGTGTGTGTGTGTGTGTGTGTGTGTGTGTGTTCTTAGGAAAGTTTTATATATTGTGATAATAGTAGATCTGCCCCTAGCCTACTGAAGTAAACAGTAATTATTTTGAGGATTTTCTTTCTCTAATCTCTAATGTCTACACACTTACATCATATCCTGAGTCATTCTGGCAGTGTCATCACAATTAGGTGAAACTTTTTACTGAATAAAAAATACATTCTAAAAAATACATTCTTCCTTGTGCAAAGGAAAAGTTGATTTTACGAGCAATAAAAAGCAACTTCATTGCATTCAATACACTAAGGGGATTAACGGCTACAACCTCGACTTGCTGTAAAATGAGCGGTAACTTGAGGTGGCTAATGTTAGCTAATTTTAGCAAATGTTCCTCCTAATGCTTTTCTACCTGTGTCACTGTTGCATTTTAACTGTGTGCAGGAAAAAGTTGCAAATCTTTAAATGAATTCATATCCATGGAGTAACTTGGTCAAATATATTATGATAAAGGTTGGTTAGCATTTCATTTTTTATACTAGTGTTGATAAGATACCTGTGTTTATCCATTGAATGCGTCACAGGTTGTTATTTTTAGTTACTTTTCAAAAAGAATATTGGATTGATTTCCGGGAAATGTTGTGCAAACACTATCCCCTCCTCGGGATGAATTGTAACCTTGCGCTCACAACAAAAGCCTCAAATACGCCTGTGTGTGCTAAGGTTTCTGCTATCGGCGGGACGTTCAAGCAACACTACAAAAATCACGCTCGGTTGTGAGTGGTTAATCAACTTTGTAGTAGAGCTAGGCACAACCAAGAATGATAACATATACAATTTATTTCCACTGCAAACTTAGTAAAAAAATGTGCCTTTGCCAACTCATTTGTATAATAATTTCAAACACGCCAGAAGCCCTTTGTCGAGAGTGTACATTTAAAATGAATGACTGCCGGCTGTTACTGACGCTCATGGTGCTTTTGGTGTGAATGCAGGGTTATAACTTTACTCTAGCACCACCACCAGGTCAAAATGTTTAATACCTGCGAAATTAATGACAAGCACACCAGGCTATTAAAAACTTCAGTACTTGGTCAACATTGCACCTGCTTAACATCATCAGTATGCTGGTATTGTCATTGGTTGTAGTCAAGTGCATACAACTCATTTAGTTCATACATTTTTGTCAGTAAAATGATGACACACAGGCAGCCCTAATTGTGATATTTAATTGTCACCATCGCCCAGCTCAAATATGTTCTTAATGAGTCAATTTTGCCTAGTGTTGGGCCTGAATATCAAATTTGTCCATAATTTATGCCTGTTCCATGAAAGGAGTTTCTAATTCAATCCAAATGACTTAGTTCAGTCAAGTCTCATTTTTTTGATGCAAATGGAGTGATTTGCATCACTTTGTTCGGCTTGTTCCATAATTGAAAATGACTGAAACAAGGAAGACTCCGTCTGGAACAAAGTCACATTTTCGCTGTAGATTTAAGAGGCAAAAAATACATGCCTGCCCCTTATGTGCACACACGCATATTATGCACACACGCACGCAGACACGCACGCACAGTCGCGCACACACACACACACACACACACACACACACACACACACACAGCATACGTTGCACTCCCCTGTGTTTATCTTTTCCCTTCCTACTCCCACTTTGTCCTGTGTGTCTTTTTGCTTTGTATCTCCAAAAACAAAAATGTTTGAATGAATATGAATAATAGGCAGTAGCCCCACTACCACTGTCACTGTTACTTTTTACGCTTGACAGACTCTCTTTGCTGCTTCTTGGTCCCCTGTTATCGAGCACAATGCCCTACACATGTTACGAAGCGAGGAGCTGCGATATAGAGCTCAACAATGATCATGTAGTCATTGATTCATGTATTAATTCAGCATCATTTCTTTCAAAGGTTTTTTTATTCATCAAAAGAATTTGCCAAGCAAATACAATACAATGATTAATTAGTTTTTCGCTTTCCCCCCCCGAACACACCCCGCCCACATCCCACCCCCCCCCCCAACCAAAAAAAAAAAAAAAAAACAACAATACACAATGTTAGAAAATTACATAGACAAAATACACGCTACAAGAAACAAAAATAAACAATCAATGAAAAAACAAAAAAAAAGAGGGGAGGGGTTTGCTACTCCTGTAATATTGTTGTCTGTCTGTCAAAATAATTAATTCCGGGGGGGGGGGGGGGGGGGGGGGGGGGGGGGGGGGGAGGGGGGGGGATAAAAGGGGCGCCAAATCTTGTCAAATTTAATCTCCGATCCCTGGGCCGTATAACGTATCTTCTCTAAATTCATACATGACATAATGTCCCTAATCCAGTGTGAGTGGGCAGCATCAGCACAATTACAGAAGTTCACTTTCCGATGCATGTGTATGTTTAGCTATACTGTAAAAAAAAGTATAAGAAATTGTTATATTAATTAGACAACAGATCACACGCTGATTCAACCTATTGCAGTGACAAGAGTGTGTACAGCGACACCAATATTTCACTGTGAAATGATGTCCAATGCTTTATGTTTTAATAATTCCATAGAGCAGCCTTGAATTATTATTATTATTATTATTATTATTATTATTATTATTATTATTATTATTATTATTATTATTATTATTATTATCTTTCTTTTTGGCTTTAAGGAAGGGCATAAACATGTTATTTTCCCCCTAACTTCTACCACCTTCTAATGTAAAACCCTATATCTCTGTCAGCTTCTCCCTGTTTTGCGTCGTAAAGTGAACCAATTGTTGCAAAACCTTTACCCAGTGGTGACGTCACGTGAAGAGAAAGATGTGTGCAGGGCCCTGATAGTTTCTATGAGGTTTATGCAAACATGCGCTACGTGCGCCAGCGTTTTTAGTGGGTTAAATTAAATGTGAATCGAGCCCAACAACAGCGCTCGGTTGACAGCACTGGGCCGGGCAGGGTCCATTTAAAAAAATAAAAAAAAAGTTATTATTTTTTTTTTTTTTGGACCCTTGGCCGGGTCGGACCGAGTCACACAGCCGAGGTCCGAGTTCCGTTTCCTCTCAGGAGTACCATGGACATAAACATGTGCGTGCAGGCTATCAACTTCACCTGAAAGTTAAAGCCACTACGAGTAACATGGCACGTTGGCGTCCCCTTTGGACAAAAGCGGTAGTATTTTTACGACGCCCGCTGTCGCAAAGCTGTTTTCTAGCGCGTGCCAGGCGCGTGAGTGTGAACTGAGAAGGGAGCAATATAGTGCATGTCCGTGTGTTGAAAGTGTGAGGACTCTTTTCGGCACCGTGAGAGTGGTTTTGACACTGCATGAACTAATGCCAGTCACTGCCACACGCACCTGATTGCAATGAGTTGATGCAGGTTCACCAACCTATCTTTCTCTCACGGAGCTGAAAGATTACGTGTCCTGACAGAAAGCGAATGAACGAGAGACGGCAGTTAGTATGGATCACGATGAGGTAATGTGTTTATGTTGTTGTAAATAATTACTATTTCAGATAATGGTTATCTGATGATGGTGAAGCAAAGCAAACTTTGTGTTAGTACCAACCGCTCATTCATTTAGGAGTAAACACTGCAGTCTAGTTTCGCTCTCGTGAAATTGTATACACGTTGCTTGGCAACGCCCTCGTCCCCCCGTAGCCTATATCACTCTCCCTTTCGGCTTTTCTTCATTGCATTTTCTTTTTTTTCTTTGATGGTTCAGCCCCGTTATCAGTCATTATGACGACAAATAACTGTATCAAACAAGGCTCCCGCTCCCCTTCCCTCACCTGGAGGGATAGGCTTCTCAATTCACGTTGCTGCGCCACACTGAAATCTGCGACCATTACGGATATGTGACCATAGAGCTTGCATGAGCGAACCGAAAATCGGACTGGGTGTGCGACCAGACCAAAAGCAGTAATAAAAACTATTTAAAAACGTCTTTCTTTGCACTGATGGTCTCGTTTGCTGTTAAAGGTAATTTATGATTATCAGAGGAAACATGTTTAAAAGATATTTAAATGTTACTCGTAGCCGCTTTAAATAAATCTTTGTCCCAGCACTCCCAGGCCATTATGAGTGGTTCTAGGCTGGGCCTGGCCCTATCACACACACAGCAGAGGGCCGCCCATTCAGAGGCTGCATTGAATTCTATTATCAGGCATTCAACTTCTACTCGGTAATTATGAGCATTTGACGATGGTCAGTTACGTTCAGGGCCGTCGGACTGCGGACAGGCTTGGGGGGCCCAAGGCAGAGGGGGGCTGCACCCAAAAAAATTAAAACGTATTTTTTATTTTTTTTACTGGCTCAATATAGGCCCCTGATCTTTGAAGGCCCAGAAAAAATGTATTTAGGGGAAAAAAAACAGATATCAGGGGCCTTTCATTCGTCAGTACATTTTTGTTATTTTTTAAATAACATTGTTCGGGTCTACGAAGATCAAATGCCTATATTGGGCCTTTAAAAAATACAAACGAAGGGAAAAAATTCCCGAAGCTGACTGGATTTTTTAAACATGTACATTTCTTCTTTCTGCTTTTTGGTCATTCTGTGTCTATAAATTACAAATTATAAATAGTACTAAATAGCTTAAATAGGAAACAGTTGATTTAGTTTTTTCCTCAAAGTGCACCAGATTGATGAATTTTAGTTTAACATTTAAAATAAAATCTTCCGGGGGAGCATTCCCCCGGACTCCCCTAGAAGGTTCAGGGTCCACGACACAGTCTCCCAAATTCCTGTGAGAAACACTGTGTGTGCATGGTTATTAAGAGTCATTAGACCAGGGTTTGTGTTCAAGTACGCGTACTGATTTGGTCATTCATCAATAGAAACATTGTGTTGTTATCTGGCTCAGAGATGGACCAGTCACTCATACGTTTTGGGCTAAAGACAAACATAGCTTTTACATGTTTGTATTGTAAGACCCCTATACAGAAAGACTTTCTGCATAGGGGCCCAGAATTTGGTGCAATGCCCCTGCCTCCGCATATCGTATAAATAATCATGGTGGGCTGCCATGGCCAAAAATGCCAGGGCCGATTTTTTTGTCCCAGTCCAGCCCTGGTTGCCATGGAGTCTGTTTGATACGACTGCGCCCACCTGGTCCTGTTCAATGGACTAGACTCATTTGTATAATATTTATGAACATTTATTTTCAATCAGATTTTAGTTAAAGCTTATTAATACAACTTTGATGTCTTATATTGATTTCGACTATTTTAGACTAGGTTTCCAGAGGTTTTAAAGAGTTGGGAGTAAACGATGATGAGTGAAAGGGAGGTGTTAGGATGGAGGGAGCAGCAGACTTAAAGGGAAGGGAACAGCAAGTGAGGGACATGTCATTGATGTCTCCACCTCCTCACCCCAACCCCCCTCCCTCTTTCCTCCCTCCTTCAGCGGGGTGTCAGTACGGTCATGCGATGGGGCCGGGCGCTCCTGTCCTGATAGATGCCCCAGTAAGACAAAGGGGCTGCTGGGGCGTGAAGGAGGCCATCAATATCCTCTCTGCACAAGTCCCTCTGTCTACATGTGTCTCTCTATAGCTCTCTCTCTCTCTCTTCCTCTTTGGCCCTCCATCTGTCCAAACTCACTTGTCCTTCTCTTTTACACGCGTCCGCCCCTCCCTCCTCTCCCTCTGTCATCCACGCTTCAGCACGGTTTAGAAGCCGCTAGTCACTCATAGATACAGACTCCTGCCCTCTCTTCCTCCTCCCTAAAATATTTATCTCCCTGTTGCTCTCGACTCCCTGGAGGTAAGAGAAACCACCTATAAATCTAACTGAGGGCCCTTGGGGTTGATGGAAAAACGATAGGATGTTTCACTTCCTCCTCTCTTTTTTTTTTTTTTAAAAGCGACCTTCTCTTCCCCTTATTAGTCCAACCGGATCCATCCATCCCTTTTCCATCCTCCGTCTGTCTGGTCTCTGCCTCTTATCGTCACAGTCAGGCTGTCATGCGTTGCGGCTCAGGGACCGGCATGGAAAACAAACTGCTAGTCGAAATATTGCTTCACATGCACACAGACACCCAGAGTGTGAACACAGTGTCTAGCTACACACTGTACTACTGCAGCAAAAAGGGTGCCACTGCCACATGCACGCACTCACACGCACACGCGCGCACACACACACACACACACACACAACAAACAGGCATCATACATATATGCATGTTCTCTATACAGTAAGCACTATATTTGGATGCAATACCACATCCAAATAGTGCCCTTTATGTACTCAAATGCGAGATAACATGCAAGGTAGAGAGCACATATACATAACTGAGTGATTCAACATCGACTAAAACATGTGGAAAAAAAGATGAAGCAAGTACCTCCAGACATGCTGCACTTACTTACAAATACAACAAAAAAACAGCTTTAAACTTTGAAGAGTAACTTGAACCCAAGGAAATTCTTGTTTTTGCTGACCTCCCATGGTTTTACATTTCCCCATGCGCTGTTGTGTGAAAGTGCACTCCATGTTGTGCCACTATACCGTGACGTCACTGTTTCACTTTCAACCAGAGTGTGTGAAATCAGCCTGGTGTAAATACTCTGCAAGGTAATCAAATACTGTTAATTGATTCATATAAGTCACAAAGATCATAAGACCCTTTGAAAAATTCAAACGGGGTTAGGTTTATTCAGATAGCCATAAACTTTTTGAATCAGGTTTATAAAATACTCATATCTGCTCAACCTTGAAGTGCTTTAATTTCTTCTGGAATTGTTTATCCATCTTTGAAAAAAAAAACATGAAGACAGCAGGCTTCTGTGATGATGCTAACTTGCACCAATATAAATGATAAATGGTGTTTGGCGATAGATCATATAAGCCGGGGATAATTATTGTAAAACTAATGGCTGTTGTCCAGTGCATGTGCTCCCTATACCATCCCATAGATTATTTGTAATACAGAGCAGCATCACTGGTTTTGACGTTAAACAAGAGTGAGCCGTGAGTCTCCACCAAATTCCCTGCTCATATTTTGCCAATTTAAGCTGTCTGACTCACCTGGTTGAACTTCCATGTCCTGTCTGGTCAACATTTTAGGCTTGTCAACTGTGCATTGCTGCATCAAGGCGAGTGGTTAAAACAAGTATCTTTTGAAAGATTATCTGTGTAAATATCAGTAGGCTACACCTTGAAATTACATGGTGATCATCTATTTTTGAGCCAAATTTGAATCTTAAAGTTTCTTGTACCTGTGTGTTTACTGTACTCTAATCACATGATGGAAGCACGATATGGATGTGAAGGCGGGGTGCTTTTGGCTGCCTTGTCCTTGTTTTTTTTATTAGTCCAACAACAGACCATTGCCCCCAGTCACCATCATCTAAACATGTGTAGACCCAGGAGCGTCTGTTGTGCCAGATGTATTTGTTAAAAAAATTAAAAAACATTACCCATAGTCACGAACACTCTGAGAAAAATACTCCGCACCTGTAAGAATCCAGAGAGCAGTGTTATGAATCTCTGGTTGCAGTAAAATATGCCCGCCCTGCAGCATCAATAGTCTCACAGCCACACATGTACACACACAGAGACACACACAGATTTCCTGAATAGACAGGGAATGCAACCTGACATGTGATGGCTTTTTAGTCGCCGTAGCATGACAGTCTTGGTCTGTATGTGAAGGTCGTGCTTAGATCCCTGCACTCGCGTCCCACCGAAACCGCCCACTGCATACGCACAAAAAGATATATTTTTATTTATTTTTTACAGTCTCTGCTCTGGTGCACCTTAAGACTTTTGGAGCTTACGTCACAGTAAACTGGTGTGTAGTGTCTTTATTCAACAACACTGATAGCTGGTTTGATCTCAAGCCCTTGCTGTCACACGTCTGCAGTTCTCACTTTGAGGATGGAATATTAGGCTACGCTTATTTTTTTATCATGGGCTCCTGTGTGTACACTTTTTTTGGAGAGAGTTCAAGGAAAAGATGAATACCACTCTCAAGCCTGTCGACTACATTCAAAGCTAAATCCACAAGAAAGTTAGCTTAGCATAAAGACTGTAAGCAATGGGAACAGCAAGGCTTGCTTGTCCAGAGTAGGGGGGAAATGGATCTACTAGCAGCTTTTAAAGGTCCCCATGAATACGTTATCAGTCCTTTAATAATTTGTATGAAAATGATTTTCTGTTTGACAGAGTCAGGCTAGCCGTTTCCTCCTGCTTATGGTCCTCATACTAAGCTAAGCTATCAGGCTGCTCAGTCTGAAGCTTCATATTTAGTGGGCAGACTTTGAGCATGGTATCAATCTTCTCATCTAACTCTCAGCAAAGCGAAACGGTGTGTGTGTGTGTGTGTGTGTGTGTGTGTGTGTGTGTGTGTGTGTGTGTGTGTGTGTGTGTGTCTGTCAATGCGGCGTAATGAGCCCCTGAGGAGGCAGGCAGGCCTTATACTGCCAGGCTGATGAGTTCTCCTCCAGCACTGTGTTTCTCCTCCCAGAAGTGCTAGATCAGCTCCAATGGGAGGCTGCACAGAAGCAGGGGGCCTCCGCCAAAGATGGATTGTTCCAGTCAAGGGGAAGGTAAACTGAAATTGGTGATCGTCCACATAGATGAGGCAAGAAGCCGAGGGCGTGGGAGTGTGTGTTGTTCTTTTGATTTGTTTGGGCGTAATTGTGACAGTCAGTTTTATGTGTGTGTGTGTGTGTGTGTGTGTGTGTGTGTGTGTGTGTGTGTGTGTGTGTGTGTGTGTGTGTGGTCATGCCCGCGAGTACACAGGCAGCGTGTTGGTTCATCGGTGTCAGTGCACATCTGTGTGAGCTGTACAATACCGTGTGCTTCCCTTTTATTGACTAGGCCTACCTATTGACCCCAGTCCCAATAAACAAGTCTTTATTTGACTTGTGGATCACGATGTGTGTGCTGACCAACGTGCAACAAAACAAACAGAGCCTCCTCGCAGTAAATCCCAAGATGTTGAAAAATACACCAACTCCCTGAGTTAAGTTTTTTAAGTGTTATCACACTGCACTATTTCCATTCCCCCATCCCACCTTGCTTTATATACCCTGGTGTGTGTTTTTTTTATTCTCAGAGATTCTTGTGAAGAAGCCAAAAATGGCCTCAGCACTAGCTAATTAGCACCTGTATCTCTCACACATTATATGAACTGGGGAAATAAAGAGAGAATGAGAGAGCAAGGGAAGGAGGGAGGGAGGGAGGGTAAGAGACGGAGCAGCCGATAGGGAAGGTGCGAGCAAGCCGAGGCGGTATGGAAATTATGAATGTTTTAATTATGGATGAATACATTATCAGATCAAGGCTAAGGATTTGCCCTCCGTGTATGTTGTGTTTGGAGATGGGCTGATACTAGGAGACACCACAGACAGACCCCTGTGTATATCTGTGTGTTAGTTTCCTCGCAACCTAGGAGGTCAGTGTGTTTTTTTAAGTTTTGCTCTGCTTTCCTACTAAGCATTCTATCTGAGATAGCATACTAATATAGGCCAACATTCGATTTTTTAAAGGATATTTGTGTGGCCTTTTCACCTTTATTGGATTGATGAGAGGCAGAGAGAAAACATGGAGAAAGAGATTGGGGACATTTAACAAAGGTCATCAGTCGGAACTGGCAACACTGCGATCATGTGGCATGCCCATTAAGCACTATAGGCTACCAAGACATCTCTTGACATTTTAAATCAATTGTGTTTTTGAATTTAAATGTTATTGCATATATGGGTATTGATCAGATTACTTTTGGAAATGTGTGGAAAAAGTAAATGAACACCCCCTGATTTTTTTTTTCCGAACATCTATGATTTACCTCCTCAACTTACTGTAGTGATGTACAGGTGTATATCGTGGCAGCACTGGTGTGCGTGGTTACATGTACAGTAAAGCACACCTCTTAAGGTGCGAACACACTGCACACCGCCGCGCGGCGAGTTTACTTAGAAAGTCAATGTATTTTGTGCGCCGCCGCGCAAATGGGCGGCGAGCGGTTCACGCATAGCCTATGTGTCTGTTGCCTGCTGTGTACAGCTATCAGTTTTGCTTTATGAACCAAGTTAGCACCGGTTAGCTTGGGTAAAGCACCATCAGCACAGCAGACTGGTGCTCTCAGCACCGGTTAGCACCAGCGCCAGCATATCCCCAGAGGAGGAGAAGGCTACTCTGGTCGGGCGGCAGGCGGCGGACATAATATGAACCAATATGATCACGCGGCGCAGAACCTGCAATTCGCGCGGCCAACCACCGCGCCGCGGAATGCAGTGTGTTCGTACCTTTAGGTGAAAAACAGGCTTGAAACAAAACACTGCTTTTCAGCCTTGTGTGCTAAGTGCTTAGTGTTATTAACACAAATAATTTGGTCCACTCTAAAAATATTTCAACAACCAGTGAATGGCAGTGGCGTGGAGTGGGGATTTTTTTTTGAGGAAGCAAAGTGAGACAACACCTTTAATCTACATGTTTATTGGAAGGTGGGGGACAGAAAAGAGTAGGCTACGTCGCAGCTTGTATTTAATGTAACTACAAGAGCTATTATAGCGCCTGGTCACTTTACCAGGACTTAAGGCCAGGACACACCAGTCCGACTACCCGAAAATGGTGACTGCCGATTCAGGGAGCTCCAGTCTTCCCGTCACGGCCGAAAAAGTGCAAAGAACACACCAAACCGACTATTGCCTTTCCGTACGCTCTGCACTTGCGCGGGACGTAATGTCTCCATAACAGCAGGCGGCGCTAATCTGTATTGTGGCCCGAAAAAATACGGAAGCCGGAAATGATGGGACAGCTCTCTAGTCCATAAACATAGATAGAAATACGTATTTATATTTATGGACCATAAAGAGCACCATTTTTAGCAAAGAGTGTCGAGCATGGTGTCGAGCAGTCAACAAGGGTTGATGCATGTGAGTACTAGCTGAACGAAACAAACAAACGCATTAAAACGATGGCTAACTGTTGTTAGCTGTTTGTGCTACCCGCCTCACTTCCGGGCTTCACTGATTCGCTAGCCCTCCACAAATCAAATTGCTCAAACTGAAAGCCTGTCCGCCGCCAAAAGAAGCCCGACGACATCAACTACGACCGATTTCACGACACACACCAAACAGATTCGTATCTCCGTCCCCTCGAAACTCTACGACAGCGATTATTGGGCCGGTGTGTCCTGGCCTTTACACACGCCTGTAATCTGTCCGACACAGCTCGTTCGCTCTCTCTCTCTCTCTCTCTCTCACTCACTCACTCACTCACTCACTCACACACCTCCTAATCGTCTTATTAAATTATAAATGCACCAAATTGCACCAGATTCAAATTAATTCACAATATAATTAGGGGACGTTTTAGGCTATTTTAAGTTTTACGTTCACGTGAGACACGACTCACACAATCAGTTACACGACTCACACATACTTTCTATAGGCCTACATCCTTTTTGTTTAAGAACTAGGCCAAATGTTCATTATACAACACTACTTAAGACAACCCAGAACAACTTCAGCGGATATAGACTACCAATGCAACTTAATCCAGGCAATCAAGGCACAATTAGCAATAAAATAACACAAAACATAACACACATACACGGACAGCTAAGGGAACAGTTAACCCGCGCCGGGAGAAGGTGTATTTTACTCACTATTTGTAGAGGAAGGCAATTAGCTGAAGATTGCCGCTATCAGCTAGCCACTAGCAGACATAGTTCTCCTCACTGAAAGTGCGATAAACTTTCTTTCTCTCCACACGCATTGGCCTGCCGTCAGATTTGATTTTTAATGGCTCCTCAATTGGCAGTTTGGTAAAATTATTTTTTACTAAATACTCCACCCTCCATAACAGTTCTTGCTAATATGATAACAATCCAAACATGCTAATCTCCCGCTATTTTTATTGTTGTTAAATTTCAGTGATGTTGATAATGATGCTTTGATTTGATTGGTGTGAAGCCAAGGACCGAGTGGCTTCCCTTGGCACCCTCATGACACCTTCCTGACCAATCACAGGAGGGCAGTGTTATGACAATAGCCTCACCTGAAACTTTTTTCCTAAGAAGGGTGAGAGTAAAACTACAGAGGGAAGCTGAAATAATTAGCCTGCTACTTGTTCATTCATAACATTACCTTTGACGGGGTGCAGGCTGAATCCTACGTTAGCTGTCATCTGGCCGCGCGACACTCTGATCAAGTCGCCAGTTCATAAAAAAAAAAAAAAAAGTCGCCAGTTCATTGTAGAGCAACGGTTCCTACAGTGACTATGTGTTTAAAACATATTACTGTCTGACAGTGCTCCAGTAGCCTATGCGCCCATTCAGAGGCTGCATTGAATTGTATTATGACGCGTTCAACTTCTACTCGGTAATTATGAGCATCTGAAGATGGTCAGTTACGTTCAGGGCCGTCGGACTGCAGACAGGCTTGTGGGGCCCAAGGCAGAGGGGGGCTGCACCCAAAAAAAATAAAAACGTATTTTTATTTTTATTTTTTACTGGCTCAATATAGGCCCCTGATCTTTGAAGGCCCAGACCATTTTTATTTAGGAAGAAAAAAAACGGATATCAGGGGCCTTTCATTCGTCAGTACATTTTTGTTATTTTTTAAATAACATTGTTCAGGACTACGAAGATCGCCGGCCTACATTGGGCCATTAAAAAATACAAACGAAGGGAAAAAATTCCTGAAGCTGACTGGATTTTTTAAACATGTACATTTCTTCTTTCTGCTTTTTGGTCATTCTGTGTCTATACATTATTCTAGAAAATAGTACTAAATAGCTTACATAGGAAACAGTTGATTTAGCCTTAGTTTTCTTCTCAAAGTGCACCAGATTGATGAATTTTACTTTAACATTTAAAATAAAATCTTCCGGGGGAGCATTCCCCCGGACCCCCCTACAAGGTCCAGGGTGATCGGAGATCGCCGAAGCACAGGCGGAGGGAGCGGAGATGCCTGAAGCACACACACTCAAGTGTTGACAGGACGTGCTGGATCGCCAAAATAAGAGAAAGAGCTTCCCGAAAATCTACATAGTTTTTTGTGATTCGTGTCAGGTTGCTCTATAGCAGTGTAAAACAAGAAATTAAGACCAGAAAAGTAGTATAATAGGTCCTCTTTAAGGAGTTATGGCCAATTTGTTGATAGGCCCCGCCCCTGCGTAAAGTTTTTGGTCAATGGCGGCCATGTTTTTCAAGTTGTCCTACTAATCTTTTACGGGTATGTTTATTGTAGTCCCCCGGGGCTTCACGAGAAATTTGGTGTTGATACAGTAAAATTCCAGATAGCTTTTCACTTTATGCTAATTAGCGGGAAATATTCCCTGAATAATTTTTATGGTCCCAGAGGCTTTTTTGTAGAGCACCCTAACATACACCTGTGTGAGAAATTTCAATTCAATCGGAGTTACGGTGTGCGGGGCGTGGCCTCTCAAAGTTCTTTCAGTCGGGACTTCATAACAGCGCCCCCTAGCGGAAATTCAAAAAACTGTATAATAGCACACCCCGTGGGGAGGGGACGCACATTGCATTGCATGTCTACGTGTAACGGTGTGGGAGGAGCAGCAGCTAGAAAATGTGGTGGAAGAAATAAGAAGAAGAAGTAAAAAGTAAGAAGAAGAATAAGTATGGTGGAGAGTAATAATTACGGGCACTCAGTAAACTGAGTGCCCGTACTTAATAACTAATTTAAACCTCCAAAAGACCTGCCCCGCACGGCCTCCGAATAGTCGCATCTCTGGACTGAAAAGGCAGATCTCCCCGCGGGGAGCGCCAGCAAGTCGGGCATGGCTGGAGCGGCTCTGCCCCCAGCTACGGCGCGCATGAACCATGTAGCCTAGGCCTATGTATTGCGACCGGGGAACATAGGACCCTTTTTAAAAAAAAGGGTCCTATGTTCCCCGGTCGCATACAAAGCGGGACCCGGGAACATAGGTACGCTCCCGCCCACAGGATGAATTTTAATACCTTATCACCAGGTCAAATTAAATTAAATAACTACCTGCAAAAATAATGGCAACAATCACATCAGTCTCTGCTTTACTGTGTGTTAAGTTCTAATTAGGCAAAATATATTGCTGTAATCATTTATTTCAAAGCACTGGTCTGCCCAAAACAAATCCGCTAGCATTGGCTGTCGATAGTCCCTCGAATTAGCACCAAATTGTTCTCCCCTTACCCTCAAAAGTGTGAGCAAAATAAGTTTAGCTGACTACGGAAGGATTGCAGCCGCTTTACACATCCAATTGTTATTGCAGCCCAACCGTGATCAATATGGGCTCCACACAGGGCGCTTTCAATTCAAACAGGCAGGGAAAACTAATATAGCCAATTGCTTTGACTCTGTGGAATTATACTGTAGGGAGTGGGGAAGTAAAAAAGACTAATTAAACCAGTAAATTCTCTCCAGCCTTCAGTCGTTTGCCATAGTAGCGCTGCCGAGCATAGTGTTTGTGTTTTGTTTCAACCCCTCGGACCCCAACCACCACCCACCCAAAAGAAGGCACTTGATCCAATTAAAGTTACAGCCCATTGCAGCTCTGTGACAGTAACAGCCAGAGTGTCTCATGGGAATTGTCTTTACCATCCTCTGTGTTCTCAGTTTGTCAGTTGTGTGAGCGTGGACTGTGCATGCAGCCTAGTCTTATTATTGCAATATAAAAAGGGTATCATAGGACTTTTTGATGTAAACTCATATGTCCATATGACGGGAGGTATTAAGGTCATTTGAGAAGTTTTATGAAGGCGTATTGAAAGCTTTGCAGGGAGACCTCAGAGTCAAATGCAGCTTCAGTGCCCTGGCAAGAACGGTGTTGTGATTAAAAGGACGTTGAGGCTGTGACTTTGCCACCTGCCCCGTTCTGACAGCAACAACAGACCCTTTCAAAAAAGAGTCCTTTCATTTATCAGCTCTACTGCCAAGCTGTCCTCTCCTCACTGCACTCTGCCCACGAGCAAGGTCAAGCTGGGGGAAGAGACTATAAGAAATGGCAGAGCTTTAATGGTTTGAGCCTTTTTACTGACACATTCTGTGGACTTTGTGTCCCCGTGGGTATAGGGATTTGAACCCTTTTCGAAAGGAGCCGTCTCACTGGTTTCCCCCAAAATGAGATAAGCCATGAGTCCAAGGTTGCTGCTGATCTAATTAAGCCTGTAATTAGCCGCGATTAGATAAAGTCAAGCCTCAGACACACACAGGAAAAAAGATAAACAACATGTCTTTTGGCCATTGCTATACGTCAGGAAAGAGAGACAAACACGCTGACACACCACAGCTGTTTTGGGGCCTTCTGAGGAAACTAAGGCCTGAGGACATAGCGCTCATTACCATCATCATTCTGTTCATTAAGCCGCGGTGTCTCCGAGAAAAAACCAACTCACTTAGAAATCCTGTGTGTTTTAAAATATTCTTTGGAGCACTCCTCGGAGGCTGCCTACGCTGTGTTGGCTCTTGGGGAAAAAACTGATACTTAACTTCGTTCAAACTAATTCCCATATATTGATTTAGATCTTGGAGGCTTACGGTACAGTGTTTGCTGTTATGTTTGCATGGGTATAATAAGAGCCAATTATCAAGAGTAGAACAGCATCTTCTCAATCATCGGCATTAAAATGCATGAAGCATGTGAAAGCCTGTTATATACATGAATGATTTGACTGATAAAAACAAATGATGGATAGCGTGCAATCATAAATCAATGCAATTTTTTTCTTTCCTTCAATTTGAATTTTTGAGTCCCACTCAGGTGTGCGTGTTCATATTTGTTGCTCCCAGCGTTTATTGCCTGTGGCAGTGATGTATTGAGGCAATATGATTCCTCATTTTGTTGTTTCCACTTTGACGCCTGTCTCTGCATCATTGTGTCTTTTTATGCAGCCGCATGAGGCTGATGGCCGTATTATGCATGGTGGCTGGCTTTCTATTATGTTGCACATGGGTACCGCTCCACAAAGACATTAGGAGCGAGAAAGCCTTGTTGCTCTCAATGTTCAGTTACATTGTTTTTTATTAGTTTTTGGCAGAGCAAAGCATTGAATAGCATTTGTTAACATTTATATATCAAGGGGCGGTGACAACGCTAATGTTCGTTCCTGTACACGCATGCACACAAACATAGCCTTCCACATGTATGTTGCCTCTATTAATCTCCTGTTGTCTCTCTTTGGTCCTTGTTTAGAATCACAGTGCACACTGTGTGGTGAACCAGAAGGTGAGTGGGCCTCGCCATTCCCCGATAGCTCTTGCCATCGTCATCTCCCACCTTGTTTTGCTGTTTTTGAGGCGGGTGGGAAGTGGAGCGGGGGCGCCGCTGTGCTGTAGACAAACACACTGCTATTTGGTTCTCATCTCAGCAAATCAAATGAATGTGTGGGTGCAGGGTATAGGCTGCTCTATGATGGGAAAAAAAACAATGGACATGAAGATAGTATCCTCCTGGTTTTGAATTAACTATGGAGTCAGCAATTCTGGAGAACACTTTTTGTGAAAATCATTGAATATCTCCTCACGATCTTCTACCTGTCCGTACTGTGTGCGCACTGAAAAATAATCGAGTAATACACACACTAGGCTCTGTAAACGGGTATGTTGCTAGCTACGGTGGGCCCCCCTTTGTTTACATACTAGCTTACAGAGCCTAGGTTGTGTATTAACATTGGTTTTGTTTTCAGCTCACAGACAGTACGGACAGGTAGTGTGGATCATGGAGAAATATGCCCCGGTCTAGGGGAACCCAGAGACACAACACAAATACGAAAATGCCCACTCCCCGATCCCCAAACCACCACGCACAGACCTTACGAAAGTAAAATAGATATAAATTTATTTCAGCTGAACAGTAAACAAAAGAGTGCAACGAAGCTTCAGGGTGAGCACTGCCAAAAACTAGAAACAAAAAAACAAGCGAATCCCTAACCTTAACATGAAACAAACAAAGGAAACAAACTCTGGAAAAGAACTGGCAACTCACCCCTACCGGACACAACTGAATATAATAATTAACATATGAAAAAATAATAGAAGTGGTTCGGGAAACCGTGAGTGCTGCTGCTGCTGCTGCTGCCAACCATGCCCCCGGCTGAGTGAATCCGGCGGAGCCTTTGAATGCCCGGAGGCTGATAGTGAGCCAATCAGCTTCCGCCACTTATGGAGCCAATCACTCGCACCTGCACCTGTGTAGAAAAGCTCATTCACACGCAGACGTCTCACTCCCACCAACCACTTATGAAAACCCAAAGGAAAACAGCAAAGAACATAACAAAACTAACCATATACGGCCAGGGTCGTAATAGACAACAAGTGATTTTTGACAACCAGCGTTCTCGAGAATCACTGACTCCACCTTTATTGAACGTGCCACGTTGAAAAATGTTTAACATCTACACTGCATATTAAAAAATGTTGGTAGTTCACAATTGTAACTCCGTGACGTGGCCATTGTCTATGCACTTCTGACTTGATTGATTGACAACATGAAGGCTGAAGGACACACCTTCTGAGTGCTGACTGACCACACTTGCTTCTGCTTCACATCTCATTGAGTGCTACAATAAGTGTATACATAGGATTCTATGATGTTTGTGCTCATGTGTGAATACAAACATGCCTCAGATATATTTTAATTGCCAAGAGCTGTTTAGCCTCCCGAGCTTGCTATCATATTAAGTGCTCTTCTCATGCTTCTGACAGCACCTCATTCTCCATTGCCACGTTCATATCATTTAGTCCTTAAGCTTTCTCTTTGCATGGATTATACTTTGAGGAATGATCATTCCTTGTTCCGTCTCTCTCATCAGCCACAGCTGGTCATTATTGCTCAAGTGTTTCATACTGTGTCTGTTGTTGCTTTTTCATGTTGTGGGGAGTTCGCTGTTCCTGACAGTCTCACAAAACAACAACAACAACAGCAAGCAGAAATGACCTGCGAATACAACGGGAGCTGACAGCTTTTTGTTTTGCAGTGAGAGGATTGAATCTAGAAATCCGCCATATAAACATGTTCAGCGACATGGCTCAGTGACAGATATGATATTTCCCTGTGGACTTAACCTTGTCCAGGAATCAGCCATGTACCTCTAAGCCCAATAAGCATTATTCTGTGTCTCGAAAATCAATGCTACTCTCTCTGCTTTGCTTGATTGGATTTAGACGTAATCAAATCGAGCACGATAACTGTGTGTGCCTGTGACCTTCCCCGCTGAGACAGGGAGGGAGGCGAGGCCTGAGGGAAGGACAGCGGATGAGTGTGTGCATGTGGCCGTGCGCGTCCAGTATTTAGCAGTGTGTGCAAACGCGTGTGTAGTTGGGCAGAAGGGAGCTCCCGAGGCACCTCCACGCTGTTGCTCCATGTAGCACAGGGCACAGGGGCCACAGTTCCGCGGGGAGAAGATTGGTGAACCGAGATCCTTCAGAGGGAGACCAGCCCTGGAAAGTTTGTGTTGTGTGTGTGTGTGTGTGTGTGTGTGTGTGTGTGTGTGTGTGTGTGTGTGTGTGTGTGTGTGTTGTGGCTGGTTTCGAATGGTTGTGTTAAGAAACAGTGAGAAAAATAGAGAAGGAGAGCTTGTTTGTCCCTATGGCTCCGTATCGAACCTCAATACTTTCTGAGTACCGACTGAAATCTGTCCATAGTATGGACCATCTAAAACATTTTAGACGGTTCCCCAAAACGTAGTGCATGGTATTAAGTGCCTGGAGAGATACCTAACACTGTGCACTTGTTTGTCGAGTAGCTTGTGTTGCTCATTTCTAAACAAAGGTTTGCTCTTTTTTTACAGTATAGAAAAATTATGTATACAATTATTTGTGTAAGGACAACATCAAACATGTGCATTTTAAGTGTGGCCTTTCTTATTGATTAAAAACAGGAAAACATGGTTAAAGTCACAATAACTGGACTCTATCGGGCAGTAGAATATGCTGAAACAACATTGACATTAATCAGCTCCAGGTAACTCCTCAAGCTGTGCCTGGTCAACAAAGTGATGAGAGCTGTTGGAGTGAACCAAAACGGTAAAGTTGCGGGTTATAACAATGACGTAAAGGATGGCTAAAAAACGCTGTGGCCAAAATGAGACAGAATACCTTCAATCTCATCTTTTGGCGTTTGTTTACTCTGAGTAAGAGGAGGATTGAGTGTATTTACAAGGCCAACCAAGGTCTTATTGCCTGTGGGTAACTTCTGTCCTGTGAGACGCATGGAGAGAAAGTGTGCGATAGTGTGAGAGAGAGATTAAGATGCAAACATGCACATCATTTGCAACATCTTGTATCCTTGTCTTTGTGAGCCAGGGGCAACATGTCCTGGTGGGGCCCTCATATCTCATTAAACATACATCACGTGACACACATACCAACACATAGTATTTAGTTTTTTCACTTAGTGATAGTATAGTATTTAAAAGTGTATTCATTCATTCTCTCTCTCTCTCTTTATTGATTTTATATCTTTTTCTCTCTTTAAAAGCTTTAACTGAGTCATTTGTAGCACTCATAACTAATAATAATAAATAAATAATTTGTTCATGCAGCAGTATTCTCCATGGTTCTTTTCCTAGCATTTGTTTGTAGCACAGTATAAGAGCTGGAAATGCTAAAGGCACAGCTGAATAACTCTAATGATCTTTTTTTCTGTTGTACAGCTTCCATGCAGCAAAGCCTATAAGTTATTGCTCATGTTTTTTAAAGATGCATCAATTACCGCTTTCCCCGGGTTGTTGGGTGAAATGGGCCGTACCTGATACACAAGAAGACTCAGCTTTTGAACAGTGGAGAGAGAAAGACAGCCAAACCAGAAAGCACTGTGACATGAAATAACACTTTTGCGCAACACAGAGCAATAATGAGAGGACATTACTCAGTTGTGTCTACAGAGAGAGAGAAATCAGAAGCCTGAATAATGGCTATTAAAAAACAAGGTCAGGAAAGACACTTTCATTTATGGCACCCCCTCCCCCCCAAAAAAAAAATATTCGAAAAATTGATACCAAGAGAATACAAGTCGAGTCACAGTCCGCCATATGGTGTCAGTCTCATTCTGCATCACTCATAGGAGGATAAGGAGCTTTTTTCCAAAATAATAGCCCTGTCCTTCAACTTGTCAATTGACAGTTAACTCATAAACGGCGGCACATGTGAGAGTTGACATTCCATCAACAACCGAGCCTTCACGGAGACCCTGAACTTTATTGTGAAGGAGAGCTTGGAAAAAAGGATATGGGGGGGGGGGGAGGAAGATGAAGGTGAAGTGTGGCACGTATTAAAGGGGACAGAAGGAGGGTGAAGAAAGTGATGATGGGTAAGTGAGCAATCCGGTTATAACCCATGTTTGGTTACCACAGTGAATAAATAATGCAATATCGATAAATGAATACATATTATGTTCACCGGCTTAAGTCCCTTTTTTCAGTTGTTCGGTCTTCAACCAAGACCAGGTTCTTCCCCAGGCCTTAAACTGTTGATGTGCTTTGAGTGCCTAAACTCCACTATTTATAAAAGTCTGTTACTTGGCAATGTCAGACATTATTGTGAAAAATAATTTCCAGTTGATTGTCTCAGCAGATATATTAAATATTAACATTTTGAGACTTGGCAACACAATGAGGAACCATGTTTCCTTCTCATATGTTTTATTACAAAATAATAATCAAACCATATTTGCAGTTATAAATCATAAGTACATAAAGGTTCATTCTAGGGCAGATGTACTGTAGAACAGAGGTGGAAGACCAGATGACAAGCTTAGAAAGCAAATACATTTTAACACAAATGATTGTGGACACAGGTGAAAACAGAACATTTCTGTCAGAGTTCACACATGAAAACACACAGGGAAATCATTCATCATTTCACAATTGAGGTCAATCGTTGGCTGTATAGCTGTTGTAATGTTGTTCATATCTCCTTGGTGAGCCCTCCCCACCCCCCGCTGAATGAATGCTTTGGTACCAAGCTTTTATATGTGACAAATGTCAATGCACTCAACTGTGATCCAGTAAGCAGCAAGCTCTCTCGATATACTTCTATAATTACCTGTCTGAGCCACAAACTGCACTTTGTCAACACTGTAAATAGCTGCCTGTCAAAAATGTACCACCATATTCAAGCATTGCAAGTATTCAAGGCCCCTCGGTCATATCCTCAGAAGAGTCAGGGGGCGACTTGGAGTTTAAGGTAATATCATTACGCCCTAATGCATATTCTTCCCATGTGCCCAGAAACACTGTCCAATATTGAATTGGGCTGCATGGATTTAAAATTTTCCAAAACCCATTCACATTTTATGTTGGCTAGACAATTAAGATGCATGCCAGACCGATGGCCAAGGTCAGTGTACGATATAGAGAAGGCTTGTTGGTGGTTCTCAGGGGAGTACTGATGTATTATACAACACAGAGGCTCAACTGCCAAATAAAATGCACTCGGTTTGTGGTTATCTAATAAAAAAAAGAAGAATGCTGCCTTTTAAAGTCAGGCTGAAATAAAAATTCATGTTTGCTATGAACTCACTTTAGGCTATATATCAGTGGTATACTTTCATACCCTTCTGTTCTGCTGTATAAATGTTCTTCATCGGGGTTGTGCATTTTTGGATCAAAATCACAAAGTAATGCTCAGAGGGTTTAAGGCAGATGAGTTATGACATTCTGGTTATTTTCCATCAACCCAACGGAACCCATGAAATAGATATGTTAAAATATTATAAATGAATAATAACACTTATAAGGAATAAGCTGAACAAGAGAAAACTGAGCTCTCTAAGCTTCTATTTTTATGACAATTGGTCTAGATTTCTTGCTTCCAACATTCAGTACAATGGCTCATCATAAACGCTGAATGTTGTAAGTGACAAATGTCTTAAACTTCTAGCCATGCATAACCACTGCTGTAATAACCACTGTGTTGTCTTGTTAAAAAGTAAGGGGAAAACATCCTTTATTAGCATCCATAGGCTATAACAGGCTCCAGTCCACACCACAGAAGTTGACGATGCCTAGTCAACTTCTGCCATTGGAACCACTGAATCCAAAGCCTCCTCAAATTATTCCAAATATGCTTTTATCCAGTCTCAAAAACATTGAAGAATTGCCATTTAATTATAGTTAATCTTTTGTTACATGAAAATGTATAAGAACTAAAATTTCAGTATGACTTTAAATTTCATCCACCTTATAATTGGGATATTGGACACCTTTGTCAAGTCATGTCTCTCAGCTTAGATCTTGGGCTTGCGGCTTCACTGGCCTTTGCCAATAGATCTGGCTGGGCTCCATACACCATTCCGTACACAGTCAAAGTGTCTGGGCACCTTGACAGGCAATAGAGCAACATTTGATTGCAGCACTGTTTTCCAGCTGTGGGTGGGCCCGCACAACGTTCCAGGGTCTTCGTGCTTGAGAGGCAAAGTGGCATCTTTATGTCACTAAAAAGCCATCTGAGTGAAAAAGAGAGGAAGCCAGCTGGGAGTGTGAGAAGAAAATATAACATCTGAAGATTGCCTGCAGCTCTCCAGTGAAGTGGGACTAAGAAAAACATGCTTCTTTTAAACAGCGAGCTATTTTTTTCCCCTTCACCAGGCAGCAGGGGAAAAGTACAGCATGCAGTCAATCTTTTGAGCTTATCATCCGCAAACGCTAACCGAAGTTGCTCTCTCAGCTTTCCCGACCCCCCTCTATTCTCCTTCAGCTGCAGACACACACAGGGAGCAACAAAACAACCACTTATTCTCACTCCATTCACACTTTCCTGACGCCTCAGTCACCCGCTTGGATGTTCTTTTACACTTCATATTACATAGGGAACGTGACTTACAAAATCTTATCAGGCCAATATAATTGAAGGACGCCACGACGAGGAGAAAGTGGTGGCAGATAGCTGGCGCTTCCACTTATTCCACATGCCATCTCATCTAGCCTCAATTTGAGTGCAGGCGTGAAAAATGTGCGGGGATTTCTCTGTTGTGGAGATTGAAATGGAACAATTCTCTCTTTTACACACTCCACTGCCAACGAACTGTTAGCCTCACCGAGCACCGAGTGACCGGGAACGCCAAAAATCAGTGGCTTGAGTAATGAGGAGGCTAAGATACCAGACAACCCTACCCAGAGAAGCTAATAACAGACCCTCAGCACCATCAGTGGAAGTCTAAAATCAGAGGAATATCCTCAGACATTGTCTGTCCACCACTATCTGTATTTCGTTTTCGGCAGCGTGATGTGAGAAACCCCAGCCAGCCCAGTCAGGCTGCAGGTGAGAATAGGAGCCTCGACTTGTGTGTGTGTGTGTGTGTGTGTGTGTGTGTGTGTGTGTGTGTGTGTGTGTGTGTGTGTGTGTGTGTGTGTGTGTGTGTGTGTGTGTGTGTGTGTGTGTGTGTGTGTGTGTGTGTGTGTGTGCTTCCCAGTTGAGCAGCTGTCGAGGTTTGGCTATAATGGCTGCAGGGGAGAGCATATGGAGCGGCTTTGCACAGAGAACACCAGGGTAGCGAGGGGGTAAAGCTTGACATCACCACAGGCAAAGCAGCAGAAACATCGGGCGGAGTTTGAACCGGCTCAGAGGGGGATTGCCTTGGATTTGCTCTCCATCAAGCCTCCCAATTTTTTACTAATTTAAGAAAACACAGCGAGAGCTTGTTGGCTATACAAAAAATTAAAAAAATAAAAACTGGCAAAAGTGCAGGGCTATTTTTATTTTTTTTTTCTCGCTAAGATGACTCACAGATGAATTTATCTCCAAATGTTTGTATCGTCATCACCCACATTTTGAGACAGGATGAGGTCAATACAAGGATTTGACTGGAGCTCATGTTGTTTTATTGGACGCTGGGGGTGATAACAAGAGCAACTGACCATCGGCATGCAAATTGTCTCATTACTAAGAAAAGCTCCCGGGGGCTTTGGTATAAATTGGCCTGTGTTGGTGTCATCACTCCTGGTGCAGTCATCATTCAGCTCTCATTTCATGATGGTGGTGGTTGAATGCCACACACTTCGCCTAATCATTTTGATAGGCATAATCGATGGTGATAACAACAAATATGGTGTATATCTGCCTGCAATATGTTCTTCTTCAATCATTTTGAAGTTTCACCAAATTTTCAAGTTAGTGAAGTAATCTTGTAAAGAATGTAGTTTGAATATGTAGTGGTGTGCAAGTGTTGAGGCCTATCTTGAGTTTGCCTCCATGACAGAAAAAATTCTAAAGTGTTCCGAACAATCACTGCAGATTTTGCCGGCAGGTTCAGTGGATTCCCCAGCGGAATGTTTCCCATAATTTAAGTCTATATAGTCTATAACCGCAGTTGAGAGTTGTAGTGTGGCTAAGCTAAAGTTTTGACAAGGCACGCTGAAGGTAGAGTTTAATTGGGGAAATGTTGCTGCATTGTTACGGTAATAAGAATTTTGTCAACATTGACAACTGACATCAGGGCATCACTAGGGTGGAAAAAAGGAAAAATGTATGGTGATACAGGTTGTACAGATTTCTTTTTTCAAGAAACACAATGTCCATTAAACGGAATGAAGTATTTACACAGAGAATGACCCTGCCATTCAAATTTCATGACCAATGTCAAAACAGTTAGTTCAGTCATTATGAATATGGAGCAAGGGGTGAGAAGTTAGTGTCAATCGTAATTGGCCGTTAACATTTAGATTCAGGTAGTATCTTTAATCGGACACCAGTCCTTCATGATTATGATACCTGGTCTGCTGGACTCTCTCTCTCTCTCTCTCTCTCTCTCTCTCTCTCTCTCTCTCTCTCTCTCCTAATCGTTCACTTGTTAGTTTTTTCCTTCTCTTTGTCTCATTTCTTTCATTCTGAATATTACTGCTTTATGTAACACAAGATTATTATTTTTTTAAACTATTCTGATTTCAGGTTTCTCACAACGGTCTACTTAATCAAAAAAACAGACAAAAGAATACCACACGCTGAGGATTGTATTATACTGAGACTGGTATAAAAAAAATATTAAAGAAATTGTTCAAGTCGTTTTAAATTAGGTACATGGCCAAAGCAGCCTGCTGATGCAGTATTCTCAGTAAGCAAGTATTCTCTCGCTCTTGCTCTCTCTCTTGAATCTGCCCTGCCTTTGTCCTCTTCTTTATGAGTGTGTCTGTCTACCGCTTCACACTGCTGTGGTCATCAGTGCTGAGGTGTCTTCCCTCCGGGCGATGCCTCTTTTCTTCAGAGCAGCTTATTAAAACCCCTAACCCGGGCTCTGGGAGCCTCTCACTATCTTTCCCCTTCACCACTTCTTTCTGTCTATTTCCCTTACATTTTAAACACCCACTCTGGGAGGAAATGTCCCCCCTTCAGTTTGGTCCACCCAGTGAGGCACAAACTCTTAACATTTTTCAGCAACAAGAACCAATTACTGTAACACGACTCCATACCACCAATGTTATTATTTCACTTCATTCCTCTGCTGGCCTTTTTCTCTTTAGTCAGCCCTGGCCTGTGTGATCAAGGGCCTCATGTGTACGGAGCCCCAAAGAAAATGAATCATCTCTCTCCAAAAAAAGAAGGCACCTTAGAGAGGCCATAGTGATTACAGAGCACTGCAAGCCTCCCGTATTTAAGCCCTGCATCGTCTTTTGATTATAATCAAAGTTTATTGGCCGACTTTTATTCATGAATTCCGTTTTTGTGTGACTAGCCAAGCGTTAGACAGGGCCAGAGATACCGGATAATGCACTGGCTTGCTTCTGAATCGCGAGGCACACTGTTGCTATGTATAGGCCCGGAGCAGTCAGAAGAATGGTTTGTGCGGAGAGTACAAGACTGATGGCTACTGTCAGGTTGCGGCATGGGTGAATCATGAACACTCCTATTTTTCACCCATTTGAATTTCCACATAATGTTCCACCTCTTGAACATTTCCCACTGGGAAACAGTTGTCTCCCCCCCTTCCTTTCGCCAGTGTTTTATTTTCGTATGATTTTGGCCAGGTGAGGAAAGACAGCCCGGTTTCTTTGCTTGTCAACTGAATTGACATTTGACATTGCGTCGGACTAGCTCATAATACAAGTAGGGCTGCAGCTCGATGACACGGTGCTCATCAGTTTATTGCGGCGCATTGTTTACAACTTGATAAGCTCAAACAGCTTGAGGTCACGGAGAAGCACAATCCCTTTACGTAACAGGGAGCCTCAGTCCTCCGTGCCCTATGACAGACACTGAGTCCTCCAGTGACACTGAATCACCGTGACATGGGAGATAATGAGCACAACATGCATCCTACAATAGAAACTTTCAGGGGGTTTACTCTGTTGAAGGGTGTGCTGCCGGTTTCAATGCCAAACACTACCTTTCACTTTGTGTTGTTACCAGCCTAGCTCACGCTCTTGCACCGAAATCACATTATCATGCTCTGCAGCCTCTTCATTTAGCCAGATATTTGGCTCAGTAGCACAGGGGAAAAGACTTTCGATTCATGAAAGCGTGTCAGCCAGCAGGAAATAAGGCTCTTTTTTTCATCATCTGGTCTTCTCTATTCTGCCCTAATGACAGTATAGGCAAACCTCACAGCCCAAGCGGAAACCCATAAAGTCACCCGTAATATACCAAATACAGTGTTTGTAATAATGATGTGTTTGGGTCCACAGTAGCCCCTCCACTATGATGTGGTAACTGTGGATGTAGTACTTCACTGACCACGCTTTCTGCAGCTCTATTGGCTATTAACTGCAGTGCAACTCAGGCGAACACGGAATGCAAGTCAGACGGATTTTCCCACTGGCCCAGAACTCGTTGCCTCCAGTCGGGCTTGGACTTGATAGCGACATAACACACATATTCTCACAGGACCAAAAGTTCAGGTTGAAAAATGGAATGATGCAAAATACAACAGTGTTACCACCACCATAACACAACTGGATCCTGCAGTATTACACCTACAGTAAAATAGTCATTCAGTCAAATTACTGACTGCGGTCTCCAATCTTCTTGTCATTGTGGTGCGTCATGTCTGCCTTAGCAGCTTTCAAGCAGCTTCTAACAGACAATCATTTTCTTTTTAAATCATTAGAAACTGCCCTTTTCTAAATACATGGAGAAACCAAAAAGACTGTAACACTGCAGCTCGTTCCAAGTCATGACAGACATACCTGCGTGCCTCAGAGGTGCAGTCCTGGAGCCGGAGACACACTTTTCTTTGCTAAAAATAAACACATCTCATGCGCCGCCATCCTAGTTTTCAAGAGAGAACAAAAAAACAGACACCCAAAGAGCATGTATAAGGGAGAGGGTAACAATGCTCCCAGCCTGAACTGCTGGAGGGGACTGTCATTATTTTCACCAACAATTATGACAAAACTGAACTGCTGTGAGATTGGGCTTGCCTATACCCTACCTATCCCTATCCATCAGGGAACAATTGAATCAATCATGAGTGACGCAGATTCCCTCACAAAAGATTTCTCTCATCCTACACATTGTTTTAGAGAAGTGTTAAACGGATGTCTTGGTTGGATGATTTGTTGGTGATACCGTCTAGAGAATCCTTCCGGTAGCTACGACGGGGATGTTGATGACAGGACTGAAAATGAGCCTCCAGTGATGAGCGTCAGAAGTATCGTTGTTGCAGTGATTGCTTCAAAATGATGGTCCTTTGTCCGGGAAACTCACTGTGCGCGTCTGAAAAAGGACGAGTGCAGCCTGTTGTTGTTGACGACTGTGTTCAATCACAGTGCCTCCTTTGGCAAGCTAACCTCGGCATACAATAGCTGTGGCCCTTTTGGTCAAGTCTGTGTGTGATAACTAGCGTCAGTCTGATGTGGCAATAATCCAAGATCAGAGGGGGTTAATAGTGTGTGCTTTGTCCCTCACCCTAAAGGTTCCTCATTGCCGCTCAGTGCCTTGTTCCGATGTGGACCTCAGGAAACATTCATTCCTCCCCCGGCTTCAATGGAGGTGACTTTGGGTTAATCTTTGTGGCAGGACGCTTTGGCTTGTGGAGCTGTGGGTGATGGATGAATGCTACGGCTCATGGCCCTCCATCAGATGGGTTTTTACTGAAATGTACTACGCCCCTTTGCTTACGTACACACCAGTCACGTTACTTGTGGCCAAGAAGCCCTGGATGATTTAACAAGAACCACGTGGAGGAGGTGAATTAAACCTGTTTTGCATTTTTGGTTAATTTTGTTAATCGAAAATGACTCATGAAGCACTGACATTCTAATAATATGCCCATTTTGCGGCCAGCGGGGTCGCTACCTTTGAGCTCGCTTGAAGGGCTCCTCCAAAGAGCACAAACGAAAGCTAATTTGGGTTCACTATAAAACACTGCACACTCTTGACAGCCAGACCCACTTAATGGTCATTCCCAGACCCGAACAATACATCACTGTCGGCTGTAAAGGCACTACTGTGCAGGTAATGCAACTTGTGGTATTTCCTTGTGGCACTCAGAAGACCACTCCAAACTGTTCAAATGTTACCATACACGCTCTGAGCACTTTTCAACAGACAAGTTGATGGCAAAATGTCTGTCTGTCTTGGATGCAGGAGAGCTATATTACTCCCTACACTTCTCTTTCTTTGGTTTTAACTGCCTTCTGATTCAGAGAGGTTGATTCATGGCGTCTCTGGTGTGGGCTGATGGAAGCTTGTTTAGATTGATTATTATTATTATTATTATTATTATTATTATTATTATTATTATTATTATTATTATTATTATTATTATTATATCTAATTAAACAGTGGGAAGTAAGGAGGTGGGTATGGTGTCAACCCTCCCATGAGTATGTGTGTCATCCGTACATTGAGGGCTCAGTTGTGCAGAAGCATTACTTTTGTCTTCTATGCATAATGTTATTAAAATATGAGAAAATAGTGAGAAATGTCCATCACTGTTTCCCAGAGAGCCTAAATTGATGTCTTCAAATTTCCTTTCTTAGGCATCTACCACATAGCTCAATGGGTGGCAGTGTAGGCCTGTTGGTTAGTTGGTCAACAACTTTGGTCCAGACTGAGATATAAAATCAATGCTATTGGATAGATTGCCATTCATTCGGTTCTTGGATTTGTTTTTCAATGATATAGAACTGGGATAAGAAATTTCACATTGGAAAAACTGAAAGCACAGATTGTTGTGGGTTTGTCTTCATTGACTGAAACAATGAATGAAAATGATTGCAGATTAATTATGTTTACCTCTATTTACAGGACATAGCATGTATTGACTGTGCAAAAGGGGCTGTTTTTAGGGCATAAACAATTCCTAATTGTTGTATCAAAGAGTAAGTTGAAGTTTGCCATTTGCCATAGAACTACTCGGCAAGTAAATATAAACTTAAGAGTTTCAACTCCCACTGAATAGCTTCTGCAAATGAGGAGATGAAATACAACATAAACGCAAGTGTGCCAGCTGCTTACATACCACTTTACCGATGATCCATTACTAATTACAAAGTTGTTGTGACAATGTTAGGAAGAGCTAAGAGTTCAGAATTCTCTCTCAGGCTGAAAAAGGTAACTTTGTCAAATTCAAATGTTTAGTTGTAAAGACTGAGGTCAGATACTATTGACCTCCACTATTGACTCATTGCACACTTATCTGGTGACACCAACGGATCTCTTCAAGCTTATGGGAAAACCCATAAACACTTTAATTAGTCCGAGTACAATTTAGCTTTATGTCCTCGTCGTATACTTCAGCTCTTTCGGCCTTGCCTGACCCTTCCCTCCTGTAAATGTAATGGAGACACAGCATGTGTACAAAGCATTCCCTCCATCCCCCCTAATCTGTTTGTGGTCAGGTTTTTGCACGGAGCAGCATCGATAGGACTTAGCGAGTGACGCCCCATGCGCAGTGAGAGTACACAAGATTAATAACTCATGGTTATCAGTTATTATCTATCTATTGCCTATAGCAGAGTGCTAAATGCAGGGGAACAGCATTAATTAAATCACCTCGATCTCATTGTTAAGGTTCGGGGCGGCAAGTATGACGAGTGAAACATAATTGGGTATTAAATTGTATTAAATTGACCATTGGTTGAAACGGATTCACAGCATGTTTCATATTTTTCCTGGTAATGAATGCAAAACAGCACTAATCCATCATAAGCATGCCTTACCACATGTTTCACCTTGTCCCACCTTGTCCTACGTTAATTCATCCTGTTTTTTGGCTCTCCCTTTCCTTCACCTACACTCACCATGTCTGCCCGAACACGAGACACTTCACAGCACTTTTCAAATTGACAGTAAGATCACATACTCTGTCACAGACTTGACTAAACTTAACGCAGCAGTTTCCAATATTGAATGATTTGTCATTCGTCTTTCGCCAGACTTATGAGGAACAGGAAGCAACAAAAAAAGAAGAAGAAAATGTCAATGAGAGAGTACCGGCTACATTACCCAAACTGTCTTGCATTGCTTTTTTGATTATGATCCTCAATGCACATGGTTATTGTTGAGGGCTCATTCAACTACAGCTCGCGTACGCGTCACACACGGGAGATTTTCAAAGCCGAGGCCTCAAGGACATGTATTAGAGGCCAATCAGGAAACAGTGCGATGCAGTGACGCGGTCGTTACCCTCGGGGGCTCAGCCTTGTTGGATATGGAGATGAGTGGGAGGGATATCATAGGCACATTTCCTTTGTTCAAGTCAAGAAACAGACCACCCAAATGTTGTGTATTTACACAATCCATATGAATTTGTTCTGACAAATTTACATCTATGACACATTCTGTTACAAATTCCTTAAATAATGATGGTTACAGCAAGTTTCTAATTTCTAAGCCAGACTGATGTAATAGGGCATACATTGGTACGTTCGTCATTTTTGCACATAACACATCATTTGATCTACTTCTTCCTTTTGATTAGTATTTGCAATGGTGCATGTTGACATTAACGTTTTACAATGGGCAGCTGGCATTAAACAGTGATGTTACTTGCATTAGTACTATCGCATAATGTTAGCAAAATTGTATCTCACGTTGTGTTCAGAGCTATACAGCCATTGTAAATGTTTTAGAAACTAACACAAAAACCTTTGAATAAAACAAATATTCTGAAGATTTCTTTTGGCATATTCCACCAGCGTGATGACCTACTCTGAAGGACATTGCCCGCAATGAATCTTTGCTTCTTCCCCAAAAAGAGACGAGGGACTGAGACTAACAATAGTTATCAATAATTTAAAAAAAATCTCAATTAATTGATCAATAATTAAAAAGTATAGCAGATTGGCCAAGTTCTCTAGCACACGCCGTTTCACAACTAACCAGTGCACAATAAATTGTGGGGAACCGACAGCTGCAAAGAATACACATGAGGTGAATTTGGGCAAAGAAAAGCAGTGTTTCTCAGCACTATTGAGAAGAGCCTTTGGATTGAGACTGGGCATTTGTTTAGCAATATGGTTATCACTCCCTCCAGGAAATAAACGACACCATGGTTCTCGATACTGATGGTTTTATTGCTGCTCCCAGGGCCGGCCCTGACCAATTTGGCGCCCTAGGCAAGATTTTAGCTGGCGCCCCCCATTGCATTGCAGTCAGGTCCACCACTGTTCATACACTCACACAGAACTGGATAGCTTTGTCTTTGACATTTCATTTTATTTTAGATAGAAAATAACCCACACAATAAAAACCATATTACAAAACAAGTGACATAACATTAAAAAATTAATACAATATTACGATTTGCACAGAAAAATGCAGACGTTAACATTATAATCTATTACAAGTATAGTTTAACATTTTAAATAAATCGTAACTTTGCATTGAATATAATTCCACACAAAAGCTATATTACAAAATGAAATGACAGAGACCTCTGGTTTGTACTGCTATTTAACTTAATTCCAACAGAGAGCTGTAGATGTTAAGACCTCATCTTCATATCTCAACAAGCTCACCTCACCTTGCTACAGCCTGACTACTCTTGCCTTTGGGTCTATTGGTGAAGCCTTTATTCCTCATGCTACATCACTGGGCTGTGCTGAGGTGGAGAAGATGTCTGCAGGACAGGTGGCTCAAAGTATTTCAAATGAAAACCTGAAGAGAAAAGAGAAGTATACATGTTGTTATATTATTTATATTAATACATGGTGAAAAGCCTTAAAATGGAAATTAGATAAGATTAAACTCTTGTCATTAAAATGAAATGCAGTTTAGCATCCAACCAGAGTGAAGAGAAGCAGTAACTAATGGAAAGCTATAGGCCTAGGTAAGGGACAATCAAACGGAAAAGTTTGCTCCTACTTTTTATTAAATCAGGATCAAGCCTTCAGATGATATCTCATGGCTTTATGTATAGCACTTTGATTTACCTTGTGTTGAAAAGTGCCTCACAAATAAACTTGACTTGCCTCAGGTATGCAATATTAACAGTTATTATAGGCTACTGTGCACTTTTAACACTGATGTAAACTAACACAATAAACCCAAGGTTGACAACCATTAATTATAGTGGAAAAGGAATAGCTTTCTAATAACCATTACAAGCAGTGCAAACTTTGGCAAGTTATGACAGGGGATGTAGGCTACATTAAAAATCTTTCTAAATGTCTCTGATGAATTTAAACTGGGAGTAACGTTACCAATGTTCCAAAAGTAAGCTAGCAAGTTAACACACTGCTCCTACAACGGCTAAAACAATGCAGCACTCTATTCATTCATCACATTAACGTCACTGTAGGCCTACCTCTGTCTTTGTCACGTTTTTTCCTCCACTTCTTTTCCTTTTCAGTCTTCCCATGGCACGAGAGAGCTTTTGTTTTTTTGACATGGTGTGCGCTCTTTTCTTCCGGTTCCGACCGGTGAAGTTACCGTTCAGATACCTGGCTGGAAGAGTCTATCAAATGAGGGGGGGGTCGCTTCAATGTTTTTTATAGTTTGGCTATCCTCAGTAGTTGTCCTATTTTAAGCTTTACTCATATTTTGAAATTATAATATTAACAGCATTAGTTAAAAAATAAATAAATAAAGTTTTGGTAGCCCATTTTTATTTTTTTATTTTTCGTAGCGGCGCCCCCTGCGGATGGATGTGCCCCTAGCATTTGCCTATACTGTCTATGCCCAGGGCCGGGCCTGGCTGCTCCTTGTCATCATGCAGAGCGGCCAAGTCTCACGCTTTGGCCGTGAGACACACGCATAACCAGTTCACACGCTCACACGCCACACCTCCAATTTCTCACGCAGAGAAATGAATCCCCGTAATATATTTTTTTTTGGTACTTTTACTTTGAAAGCCTTATTTTGAAAAGCTAAACGGACTGAGTTCAGTGACATCCTCTTTCTGCCATGCTTTCTGCACACGCGGTTTCTTTATAGGTCCATGGTCGTGTGCAGCCCGTAGCCGCAGCAGCCACTTGACAAACCACCACGGCCACGCCCCCCTGTGTTACACTACAAAACTAATAAAAGCCCGCCGCCTCCCAGTCCCACCCTTTGTTCAAATTATATGGAAAATTAATGACAACTAGGACGCCGGTATTAAATGAACAAAGAGGTAAGAACACCTTAATTCAAATCAGTCACTTCACTTGATATATTCAAGCTTGTTTTGCATTATGTTATTGGGCTGGTTGACACACCAACACATTGTTGTTCTAAAATGTGGTCAACATTAATTGAATGAATGTATTGAGTAACTAAGCTTAGAGGTTACTGTGAGAAAAATATGTTCTGAGAAGACATCAAGTGTCATAGATTTAATATAATAATGGTGAATTGAAATTGGATAATTGGATAACCCATACAATGTTGAATACATATAGAATAATTACCTTTATTACAGTTTAACCAAATGTTTTAACAATAGGCTACAGGAGATATTTGAAAGCACTACACATGCATTGTAGGCTATTCAATTAACTTTGTGTCAGCGAAACCGTGAATGTTCTCTTTTACTTTACATAAAAATGAATGCAGAAAAGGCACACATTGCTTCATAAAAATTCACCAGAATGCAGGAAATTAAGTGTGTAATGCTCAAAATTTTCTGGGGGAGAACCCCAGACCCCCACTTACAATATGTCCACACCCAATGTTTAAGTAAAACCTGTCCTACAACTTTGCAATTCATTCGTTTATTTTAATAAGATTTTTGATGTTTTATTACGTTTTCCAATTGTCTTTTATTTCTGATTTATTATGAACAATATGTAAACTTGCAGGACACTAGCAAAAATGATTGGGTGGGAAAGAGGACACGGTTTTGGGTCCCACGGTCAAAAAATCTCACTCCAAACTTTTGGTGAAACTTGGCAGCCCTGTTGTCATCTCATCGTCATCATATCCACAATCATCCACTTCAATATCCACAGCAATTATCCACCGTCGAACTAAACAGAATGACAATATAAACATAGACACGTTCACATACATACACTGTAAAAAGTAAACGCAAATATTCCGAAAATAAACGTTATGCACTGTATATACATGCCTCGCTGGCTGCACATAACCGTGAGGGAGTGACGTTTCTTCTGCAAAATACCCGGTTCAAAATACAAAAAGTAAAAATATCTTCATCACTTCTCTGCTCAATTTACGAGTGACTTCTCAAATTAACACACGGGGAAACGTTTGTGCTCACGTGCATTGGCTGTAACACTTTAAAGTGTGCATGTGCAACGGAAACTGAACTTTAGTTCCTACCTAATATTACAAACTCAATATTCATGAAAACTAATTAAATACATAAATGTAACAAAATATTAAATAATCACAGAAATAATACTTATGGCAGTTAAAACGGTCTTTGAAGGATCAATCCCCTGATTTGGGACCCAGCTGGTGGCTGGCTGCTACACCGTATGGCTGCCAGGTCTCCATTTGTGGCCCCAGGAAAAGACTAACACTCTGGTCATGGCTGTGTGTTTCTAAGCAACCTCCTGCTCAAAGCTTGGGGGAAATGAACGAGGTGAGGTGGGCGGATGGACCGATGGATGTCTGTTGTTGAAGTGCTTCCAGGTTTGACAAACAATTGTGTCACAGAGTGATTTAGAACAATGTAAAGCATCTGCTGAATCCAGTTGTCTAGCTTCTTAGCAATAAAATAAGTCCAAATATTATGTATAATATCTTCCTCAGCTGATTTAATCATTTTTGATATTTGTTATTTATGCAGCCTTCGAAAGGAAAATGTACTTAAGTTAATTTCCACAAATTGACTGGTTGCATGTATTATATTTATCATCAAAGAGCCTCTTGAAGAGTAGAGGGATATTTTATCTCCACTCAAAAATTGAATGGCCATTTCCATTCAGCACATCAATTGAGTGTCCCTGTTGCTGTTCCTCTTACAAGTGGAAGCTGACCTGTCTTTCACCCTCTGCTTATCCCCTATGCCTGTCACTCTTCTTCACACACTCTGACAGCACAGAGATTCCCACGCACTAGCACACGTTCGCTAACCCGTCTGACGTTATGAATTATCTAACAGAGATTCAAAAATGGCTTGTCAATGAAATTCAGCGGAAGAGGCCGGAGCCAGACCCCTGGTAATAAGAACAATAAGAGTGCGGGTAAGAACAGAAAATGGAAAAAAAAACACTGTTGGCCTGTCACCAATCAGTCTCTACAATGTCTCTTGATAGCTGCCTGAGATCCAATCCATCCTGGTTGTTTTTCTCCATGTTTTCCACATCTCCTTTCATCCTATTACAGCTGCTTGTGTTGGATCAGGGAGAGAAACTGAATCAGCCCTCTCACTCCATTGAATTATTACTAGAATACTGTTGTTTTAAGTGACTGCCTCGGGAGGCAAATGAAGGCCAGCCTCTCCCCATAAGAGCACTTTCGCACAGATGTTGACGTTCAAGGTGGCACAAATGTTTATCCGATTTACATTACTCTTTTAAATCAGATGTGTAAGACGGCATCGTGTGACATGTACTGTGAAGGAGGAGAGCACCCATGCAAACAGTGGTGTACAAGTTGCTTTTACCATCATCTGCCATCACATTCTTAACTAATTAAGGTTTTGCAATATAGCCCTCATATATGACTTAGAAGTGGGAAATGTAAGGCAACTAAAAATGTTTTATCAAGCAATATGTAAATAGGCATCCTGGTTGTCAAATCCAAAAAGGGAGACGGTTGACTGTTCGCTGACCTTTTGTATTGGAATCTTTCTCATCTCACAAAGGTCAATTTGGAACCAGCCCCCTGGTCTGTTATTGACTTGTCATTACTGTAGGTCAATTTTGGCATCAGCGTACACAGTCGTTCAGTGGGCTGAGACCTGCTAGCCAAGACGGACGCAAATATGAAGAATTAATTTAATATAATAATTCCTAAAGTGTTGCTAATTTTTTCAACTTTTTGCGTACACAATGAGTCCATCCCGTTCTTTTAATTTATATCTATATGCAGCTTACGCTTTTACAAGTGCTGTAAGTGCTTACAAAATGCTTGCCCATTCAAGTGCCCAATGCTGAAAAAATGTATCAATTTCATAGATTAGTCGATTAGCCAGATGATTAATCGGCAACAGTTTTGAATATCAATTAACATTTTGAGCAATCGTATGGCAATTTATATGCTAAAATGTAAAAAAAAGCATCTTAAAGTATTACATTAATTAATAACATTTAGTATAATCAATTAGATGTAATGTAGCAATAACAACACACACTGCATGTACACAGTCAGGCATTGACGGATGTTTGCAGCACAGTGCTCATCAGGGTTAACAGTTCCACTCCATGGAGTGTCAATATCTGCCGTTTGGGAGCTTCATTCATTGGCTGGCAAATAGTTTTTGTATGACGCGTTCAGAGTGCACCCGGGGCGTTGTCGATAGCACTTCTTTCATTTGGCGGCAGTGAAATAAGGCCAGTAAAACACTGAGACAGGCACTTACACTAATTACATTTCCCTGTCAGATGGGTCCAGGTTCACCTCCGATCCCCAGGGCGACATGCAACCTTCTGCCGTCCGAATCAACATGTGGCCTCTCTGGGTGTTAGTGTGGATGTGTCTTTGTGGGCACACAGCCCAGTGAAGGTTTTGTGTGGCAGCATAGTGGCGAAGCGTTTAATTTTCTACCAGTCACATGCATCACATGTGATCCTTATGGTAATTAAGATTACGTTGCGTTGCACTCAATCAGGACTGCTTATTCCCACCCCTCAAATGTTGTCAGCACACTTGATTTTCTGATCTGATTTTGTCCAGATTAACACCACCACAGCCAATCGTTTAACACGCTGATTGTCTCTGTGCCTTTAATGTCCCGGCTGACTTTGGAGCGAAAGGCGAATGATCGACAAGGATCTGAACTGGACTATTGCTATCACTTCAATCTCCCAAAAAGTCATTATGGTCGGGGGGCCCCCATCCTCCCCTCTCTCTCTCTCTGGGCTGCTGTGGTCTGCACAGAGGAAAATTACATTAGAGGGGAAAGGATTTTCAATTGTCTTCTTCGGGCTGAAGAGTGTCGGTCGATTGCCCATAGGGACCTGTAGTGTTTTTTTAAAATCAGTTCTGTGATGGGATTGTCTCCAGGGACCGAGAGTTTGGTCTGGATCCCTTTGTCTTGAGCTGTATCCTCAATAGTTAATATTATGAGGAACCTGCTGCCGACTTGAGCATTAAAAACATCTGTCATAGTATTTCCTTACGTCATCCCATGAGAAAAAATAACAGCGTGACACTATCAAATTATCTCTCATTTTGCCCTGAACTGCTCGGTTGCTGCAACGACAGCAAGGGATGGGAACTTCAGAGCGTGTTGCTACGGCAACCAGGAACAGTTCAGAGGCTTCCTCTGACAAGTTGCCTGGGAATGCAGTCCTGGCTGTTACATAAGTTGTGACTTACTCTCTTTCTGTCTCACACACACACACACACACACACACACACACACACACAAACACACACACACACACACACACACACACACACACACACACCCAGGGCTTTTCCAGTGGCAGAATTTCACATTCAGCATGATTTATTCATAGCTGCGCTGGATTTATGATTCCACCATGTAAATGCAAGCCCATGCAATCTACCACATTTGGCAAGAGTTTGCGCAGGGGCATTGTTGGACTCCAAGTCAATTTGTGTGGCTGTTGTTAATGAAAAAGAGGGACTCTGAAAAGATTTAGATTGAGGCGATTGAATGCTTGAATAAGGAATGCTACGGAGCAAGACAATTTGGCACAATTGCTACTGCTGTGATGTTGTGTGGGTTGAAAATCACCACAGCTGTATATGAAATGGGCGCTGTACATGTTCAATATGAGTGTTAATAATACAGCCTGTTGTGTTCCATTCCAAACTACAAAAGAGGAGCCAGAGAGTTGGGACACACAAAGGCCTCAAGTAGCCTATTGTCATTCTGGGAGGAACACGGAACGCTGATCCCGACACTTTGTTCATTTTCTCTCTGTCACCTATCGTTCCGTCCCCACTTTGACTGGCAGAGGGATAGGGGAGGCGAGGAGGAGAGCTGAGCGCAGCAGATAACACACTTCATCATTAGCGGGCTTACGATAAGTATTCACACGTTCAGCGGCTTCTCCTTATCTAGCCACCATAATCTCTCTGCAGCTAAATACTGTGGCTGCCTTCAGCTCCCCACTCTGTAGTCTAAATTGGGTGTTGGAGAAGAGAAATTGCCATTTTGCTTTTGTTGGGACAGCCTGCCAATGGCCTAATCATCTTTTAAGAGATTAGTGCGGGTAACACAGGAATATGCATAACTTCTGTTTTAATTCCTGTTCACTCTGTATCAGTATCATTTTACAGTCTCCTGTACCTGCCCTCTCCCCGGACGATCCTAAAACACACAGCCACACACAAACTGTCTCCCCTTAATCGTTACTGTTGTTTACAGAAGCTCAGTAGTCAATTGCCACTTACCTCCGCTAGCTTCTCCTTTATGTAATCTATGCCTCCGTGCTCCCAGGCAAACCTCTACCCTGCTGGGAGAAAGATAGTGGGCACGACTCTGAGTGCTGGGGGGAAGGTGAGGAGAGGGGTGCTGCTGTTTTAGTATAACCTCATGCAGCTTGGTGCAGCTGGGACTGCCAGAGGCTACAGTGCAACTAACCAAGCATGCGCCACGTCTGTGCAGTTAAACATGAGCATGTGCATCCTGGCATGTTGGGGTTGGAAATGTAAAACTGAAGATAAAACATTATGAAATGTAGTTCATTTTAATTCACTATCATATCAGTGGCCTTATATTTTTAGGAGTACATTTCTAGTAAAGGAAGTTTCTTATCTTAAGTTTCAAAACACAAGCACTCAGAATTCTTTGTTAGCATATCCTCTTTCCAGGTTCAATACACCCGAGTAGATCGTCTGACCATTTTACAAGTGCTTGCCAGAGAATATCACTAGATTTATTTTGCAGTCGCAGCAGAGGTTGCCTCTGTGGTTTAAGGCACAGGAACATTTTGTTGCAACTTTGTATGCACTTGCTGATCCACCTGCTCAATAGAACTCTGCACTCTGACAAGGAGGTGGAAGCCTGCTACTTATTGAAGAGCCTGCTTTGTTTTCATTTAGATATTTTGCGCTTCAGCATCTATCTTTGACAGGCCTGCAGTGGCTGATTTTAATGAAGTTTGCAGAAGGGTTTCATACGCAACCCCTAGTGGTGCATGTTGTTAAATTTGCATACACTTCTGGAAGAGCAGCAACACTTGATGGTGACATCCCTCTTTATTTATTGGGACATTAAGTCAAATGTTTCTAGAATAAAAGCAACATTAACTGCAGTCACTGTGAGAGAAAAGTTTCAGCTGTCAGCTTAGATTAGCAGATAAGCAATGATTTTTTTTTATTGTGTGATTTATGCTTATTTTAACACTGCTGACTTGGTATTTCATATAATTGTGTGTGTGTGTGTGTGTGTGTGTGTGTGTGTGTGTGTGTGTGTGTGTGTGTGTGTGTGTGTGTGTGTGTGTGTGTGTGTGTGTGTGTGTGTGTGTGTGTGTGTGTGTGTGTGTGTGTGTGTGTGTGTGTGTTTGCTGTGCGTGCGTGTGTGAATTATCCAAATGGTATTGATTCAGTCACACTAGCTTCTGTCAAAACCATCCCAGCATGAATTCCCAGTATGATCTAAGGTCAGTTGTACGAGCAGCTCCTTCCCCATTGTGTGAGCCTGTAGGAACATGTGACCCACGCTGTGCTGACTGAGCACACCTTTTAATGTACAAGGCTCTTTGTTCATCTCATGTCCCAGCATCAGGCGTCAACATAAAAGTCACAGTATTTGTTTTTGTATTTCTGTCGTTTAAGGGTGAGAGAAGCAGAAAGATGGCCCATGGGGGAAAGATATCAGTGACAAGTGATAGGCATTTTGTAACAATATTGTAATAGCTACCAAAATGCTGAAGGTTTCGGTTACACACTCGAAATGTACGGTATGCATGAGTCGTCCTGTGCTGTCATGCTATGATTGACAAGAGAGCAGGATATCTGCCAAAACTGTAAGCTGGGGCCTTAGTTGAACGGAGCTGCCGTGGAGGATATCATGAGCTGACAGATTTGCTACTTTGCCTCTTTTTTTCCATTGCCCGCTTATCCAATCTAATAGCTCAGACCATTGCTGATTTGCCCAATGGGCTGAGGACACAATTCCACTGCCTTTGATTTTTAGAAGAAAGGCCAGAATTCTGGGGATAGTGCATTTAACCTTTGGGAGACGGATAAGAAAGCTGCTCTATCGATTTGTTATACTCAGAAAATAAAAAGGGGTAGGGCTTTTCCTCTGGCCAGTTCAAAGATGTTCTCAATGCTGATAAAACCAAACTTATAGTATTTTCAAATTCCAGAAAGATTGTGTTAAATCAGAAAATTTTAACTTCCCAAGGTAATGAAATTCAGGTTGTAACTACTTACAAATACTTGGGATTTATGATTGATGACCACATCTCGTTTAAAACCCACATACAAAACCTGGTGAAAAAACTGAAACTAAAGTTAGGTTTTTACTTTAGGAATAAGTCATGTTTCTCTCTCGAGGCCAGACGACGATTAGTCGAAGCTACCTTCTTGCCGGTTCTTGATTATGGTGATCTGTTGTACATGAATGCATCAGCTCACTGTCTACATATGTTGGACACTGTATACCATGGAGCCTTGAGGTTCATTACAAACAGCAGAGCCTTAACCCATCACTGTACACTGTACTCAAGAGTAAACTGGCCTTCTCTTTTTATGAGACGACTTAGGGTGTATTCACACAGGGAAAGTCCTCTAGTTCACTTGCTTTGGTCCAGACCAAATAGAGTTCAGATTTTATTTTTGGTGTGGTCCACTTTCATATTGCCCCTTTTGTAAGTGAACCAGCATTAAGAAGTAAAACCACACGTGATCTGAGGTCATTCATTCATTGGACAGACATTCTGGGGTGGAGAGAAGCAAGAAACACAAAGTGAAAACTGCGAACTATTTAACTGATACGATATAAAAATAATACATAAATAAATAGGCCTACATCTAGCCTATAAATAAAATAAAAAAAACATAAAAGTATTGTTGTTTCATATGGTTATAATATGTAGGCCTGTGTCAATGTGTGGCTTGTAGCCTACGATGTGAAACATAATATACTGTATTTTTGCTGCTGGACGCGCGGCTCGCGAGGAATAGGCTCAAGCTGACACACAGCTGATTTAGCCGTGTGTCAGCTGGGTGTGAGTTCGGCGCGGCTCAGCTCCAGACTGACACGGGGACAGTATTGACGGTCCCGTAACATGGGAAGCAAAATAAAAACACGCACTTCATACAAAGCGCAGCGTGAACCAGTTGTCACTGTGCGGGAGACGCTCCCCTCTAATTCATCTGATCGCTGAACACATCAGCATGTTTACGCGTCCTGTCTATCAAATGTAATATATTCGCTCGGGGCTCCCAGTCAAACCACAACTAATCTTCCTAACAATGGCGACAACAACACTTTCCTCACTTTGTGAGGCTGACGGCGATTTATTAAAAAAGAAAAGGCACCGTGCCTCCTGCAATTGGGTCGGATCGAGTCCGGACAAATTCACACCTCAAACGAACTGCAGCAGAGTGCGTTAACGCACCGAGACCACCTCTTCAGCTGGGTCTCGGAGCGCTTGTTTGGTCCGCCCCCGAGTGCGATTGCTGTATTCACACATGTCTGAAAGATGCGCACCGAAGGCGGAAGTGCATCTGAGTTCGTTTCAACCGAACTAAACACGGCATGTGTGAATACACCCTTAGTCACTTGTATGTTTTTATTTACAAGGCGATCTTAGGTAAACTCCCTTCTTATTTGTCATCGTATATGTCCAGAAAATGTGTCCCCCATGCGTTAAGGTCTCAGGACATGGTGCTCATGACTGTTCCTCAAGCTCGTACAGAGCTGGGTAAAACAGCTTTTAAGTTTTTTGCGCCGTCGTCATGGAATAACCTGCTGAAGCAGCTTAAGCTTCAGGACCTAGTAACTCTAAACAAATTTAAGGCTGTTGTTAAGAGTTTGAAGTTGGACTCCATCGGAAATTGTGAATGTTTTTAGTTAAGAATCTTATTTTTATGTTTTACAACTGTACTTAATATCGAACTTGTATTTTGTATTGTGTTTTATGTGTAACTGTGTTCTGCTGTCCATCTTGGCCAGGTCTCTCTTGTAAAAGAGATTTTAATCTCAATGAGACTAACCTGGTTAAATAAAGGATAAATAAATAAAATAAAAAAAGAGATCCTGTAGGAAAAGCAAGACACATCTGTTCTTAGAAATGTATCATTCAAGGGTTATTCTTGTCACCGCATCTAACATGCTATACACAATACAATAATGTTTGATTGAGGAGTAGTAGGAGTCTAGTAGGAACAGCTGAATTGTTAACTAGCAGGGTGGAATTAATTTCTAAAAAGGAACATCTGTTGTTGCATTGATTCATGCTTTAAAGGAGGCCAGTTGTATGTTTAAACCCTAAAATAAAGTAGTAAAGCAGTTTGGGTTGTTTGATGACAAAGAACAAAGAAATGATTCCGCTGACGCAAAATATATAACACTGCTTAATAGAACGTTTCTCATGGTTTGCCCCAACCCTTTCCTTACAGTCGCCTTTATCTTAATCCTCTGTTAAATAGTGCAGCGGCTAGCCAACATGCTAACCACTGCCAAGTCTGAAGGTCGAATGCCTTTTGATCTCTGAGTCTACTCCTGCTCTTAATTATCTTTTAACTTTGTTTTCAACTCTGAGGTCTGAGTCGTCGGAAGAGTGGGAGCTGCCAGTGATACTCAGTGTAGATATAATGCTATTTAAATGCTAATGTGTTAAGAGGAGCAAAACGACCTTTACTCATACTCTGCATGCAGGCGAAGCGGCAGCACCAGACAGAGGCCGCCAATAAATGAGCCTCTTCCTCTGACTCTGTTTCCCTTCCCTCCTCACCTCGTGTCCGATATAAGCTGTGTTTATCACCCTCGAGCCCCGAGGGGCTTAGACAACATTATAGAGCTGGATATTGGTTGAGGCGTTAAGTCAGATATGATTGGCTGGTTGCAGAATGTGCCAACTGTTAAATTGAATGGAATTGTTTTTTTGTTTTTTTCAAGGGAAAAGTCTGCTCATCAAGGGAGCAGTTATTTTAACGGCATCGCAAAAGGCTATAGTTTCTAATAAATTGGTTTAGCCTTCAGCATAAAGGAGACAACATTAAGGATCCCCGTCTTTTTCCGTACTTATCAGATATTTCGTATTCGTCCTCATTTGCATAATCATTATAATCATCGCCCGTCGGCATTAAGAGCATGATGGCCCTGCATTGAAAAGAAAATGCTGTCTTTCTGCTGTATGGTACGCTGGAATTGAATTACCATCCACTTTCTAAAGCAAGTCCTAACAAGTCCATCGAAAGCAGTTGGCACCCTTGCCAGGAAGCTGATAATGTGATGGCAGGTGCTGGTATCTGTGTAAAAACAACAAGCCCTCTCCCTGTCCACAGATGTCACAGATACTTGTCTCCCTGTACGCAGAGCACTTGCCAGAAGGATGCACACTCACCGAGGGGGCTGTTTTTACCACTCGTTTTAATATTAAAATAACCTTCAACCATGTTCTGAAGGACGTACTTCTTTTCCAATCATTTTCCCGTTAGAGAAACTTGAAATGAACGAAAGAGAGATGGAGAGCGGATGAGTCTATCATGTGTTGTATAATCCCAGGAAATGCCACAACTCTGCCGTTAGATAATTTATTCAGCGCAGCTCCCTGAGAAACCTCAAGGAATAGTCAGACGTCAAAGGAAGGCCTAAGAGTAAGACAGTGACACAATTACAGACAGAAATGTATCATGAGACCTATCAATAATGCAGCATCATCATTCTGCTCCGATTACTAGCAAGCATGGAACTGGGGTGACTCAGGACAAGTTCACCTGATTAAGCCTTTTGATTTGTACTCTGTAGAAATGTTTTTAATGGCCGTTTTAAGCTTTGTTATATGTGTCCCTCCTGAAGTAAAATGGCATATCCTTTTCTCCCTCCCGTATGCTTTAAGTAGCCTGGATTCATTTTACATCAGGCTGCCTAATACACATCCTCGTGTAGGACTGGTAAACAAGGAGAATTTGTTTTCATCTCGACAGATGGAGGCGACAGCGAACAGAAGAGCAGGGCTGCACCTCAGGGGTTGAGATCTTAGACCTCATTAAAAATACATTTGAAAGGAACAAATTCCATCCAATGTGAAAGATGAAAAGGATCATCCACCCCCTAGTCATAATTCACTCACAGCATAGTAAGTCACTCTCATTATCTCTGAGATGTTTTTTTATGCTTTCTAAATATGATACTTTCTCAGAGTTATTGACAAAATAATGAAGAGAATTCTCACTAAACACAGTGACAAATTATTTGCAATGAGAGTAACCAGAATAGTCTGGTTTGTAACTCAAAAAATATTGTTTGAAATCATTACTTAATAGTTGCTGGAAGTTGCAAGAAAGGTTGGGGGATACAATGCAGAGTGCTGTGCTAAAAAAATTCAATATTGTGACATTTATTTTGGTGATATCTATCATCAGCTTCAAAAATCGATACTTTGAAAAGTTTTAAACAGGTTGTGAACTACAACCTTTGCTCCTGTAGATGTCCCAGTATGGCCTCACATGGAATTTGAATTGAGGTTTTGAATTAAATTGATTATGCTCAATTTGGCCACTTTATCAATATAAAGCAGTAGTGTATTTCAGCTCTGTTTTTACACTTTCATTGTGAATTATGTGGAATTTTGCAATTTATATCATATTAATATTAATATTAATATATCATATTGTGACCCATGTATCCTGATGCGTATCGTATCCTGATGTCCTTTACAAAACCCAGCCCTATTATAGAGTGTGACACGATATGCATTTTTCAATAGTCACAGGTATTTCCAAAACACGTGATAGCTATCCATTAAAAATCTTGTTGTATTCAGCACATTATGGTAATGTTGTATGATTAAAAGCTTAATTGTCAGGTATACAATTTGTGGGATTACACAAAAATGGACATGTATGTCTGATTATTTTATCCATAAACCGTTTCTCCCTAGGTTTGAGACATTGATCTTATCAACACACATTAATACTGTGAAGGATTTACGGTAATCAAGTACTCTAACTCCAGGATGCAGGCTAGTCTTTTGAGGGCCAGATAGACATTTTATCCTTTCATTTAAAGTCTTGAACGAAGGCTGAAACTTTTAACATTCAAAACATTGTCGCCCTTTCCATCAGCAAAATTAAATTGAAATCAAGAGTCCTGCAGTGGCAGTTCATTCCTGGTAAGGTTCAAGACAATTATCAACTTAACTTTCATCATTTCACAATTATTCACTCTTAAAGGCAACCTATGTCAATATTCGACATCAGCAGTTTCCAACGGGTTTAAGGAAAAACTATAGCATATTTGAATAAAGCCTTTTGTCGTTCAAAAAGGTCACTTGACCACCCTCGACTGCTGAAGACTACAAGTTTGAAAGTGAAATAATCTGGGGATGTTGAGTTGAACAGATTGTGAGTAATGTGTAATGATTAGGGCTGTCAAGCGATTCAAAAAAATAATCTAATTAATTACAGGCTCTGTGATTAATTAATCTAAATTAATTGCATACTTATATGACACACAGTTTCTCTCTGTCTCTATCTCTATCTCTCTCTCTCTCTCTCTCGTAACTTATGTCTCCTCCCCTCAGCCAGGTTTCTACATGAAACAAAATGAGGAACTTCGCAGAATATTCTACTTTAAACCACAAAAAAACAAGCAGGCTAAATGAAGACTGTCTATCTCCCACAACAGACAGCGCTGCACTGCCACAAGTGCGCATAGCCTGTGCCGACCGACTTATTCACCATCGTCCTACTCATATCCAAAAATATTGACAGACAAACACACACACACACACACAAACACAAATGAGGAAAAAAGGCAGGCTGCATATGCTAGGAAGAGTGACAAGGGGGGGGGGGGGGGCTACGAGGCAGCTAGCAAACAAAAGTGAGACGGAAGATTGAGAGATACTGAGAGTTGGGCGTTAGGCACCCACTACATCAATAATGCACAGACACTGCGGAGAATAACATAAGATAACAAATTCCTACCTTCATGTTTATTTGCCCGAAGCTTCCCATAAAACGTCCATAGAGCCCTCTCTATGCTTCTTTTTTTACTCTTTAATCCCGTGCGGGCCGTGTCCGCAAACTACAGGTGCAGCTGCGCTATCGTCTCGCCCCTTTTGCACCGGGTCAAAGGGCAATATAGAAGTGCGATTAATCTGCGTTAATTTTTTTAATCGCGTTAATTTTTCTGTGAGTAATTAATCGAAATTAACGCATTCATTTGACAGCCCTAGTAATGATGAATGTATGCATTCAATGTAGGCACCAGGTGCAAGGCATAACAAAATGATGATATCTCTGTATCTGATCGATACATTTTTAGTGTGCCTTGATACACTCATGGGGGAATTATGTATGTCAAAACACATAAAGAGGGAATTACAATACAATACAAAGACTGTCTCTGGGAAGGACGAGTGTTCTGATATGGATAATTGTTTTTTTTTTTGGTTAGGAGAAAATTACAAATCAAGGGCCAATGGTGATAATATTGAGGAATAGCAGCATGAATGAACATATCAATATGAGAATGACAATAACATTTAGTCCCAATTTACCTAGCAATAAGAATCACTTGTGCAACCTCAGAGCCCATTTGCCCTTCTTGTTTTGGATATACATGTCAGATATCAGAATTGGGTCCATGATAATATTTGAACAATTTATTGATACACAGAAAAACTTTCAGTTATTGCATCTATTTTGCCTAAAACTCCCAGCCTCCTCCGTCTCCTACCACAGCAGCTCATAAAAACTCTCCTTCGTTTTATGGGGTTACAGTGGGAGTGAAAGTGCATGGGTTTATGAGGCATATCATTGGCAGGCAAGCGAGCTTGGATACGGTTATTCTTTGTTTGTTTGTTTATTTGCTATTTCACAAGACAGTGTGCAGATAAGTTTGAAATATGACTTCAGCTTTTCGTGGAGAACCGGGCGATGAGGACAGAAACAGAGGGCAGACAAATGATAATTATTTTTTGTATTTTGTTATGTTAATCTAGAAATTCTTCATACGATTCTTCACAAAAATGTAAAAAAAAGTTGCTGCTTAATGCAACTTTATAAGCGTGCATTACCTAGGTAGTATAGTACCGTTTTTGGGATCAATTCTACATTTCATTGTTTTCAAGATGGGGCCACATTATGGAAAATGATCACCCTCATATTGCATGCTTATTGTTGCATGTAGAATTGTCCCGAGGTGATTCAAAGGGAGTACATTGTAATTACAGTGAGTGCAGACGGTGGTGTGGCATAAAGATAAAGTAAACCTATAGTCTGATTAAGTTAAATACATTGCAATAGAGTGCTGGGATGTCTGCCCTTGGTGACCGATCACATATAATTGGGTTTTAATCTAAGACTTCATGGCCGACAGAAATAAAAGGAGGTGGGGTGCATTTGGAGATCGTCTCTCAAGGACGCATATCTGGCCTTATACCCCTAACAACGTTCTCCTCTGGGCTTTGACGGATGACACCAGCACCACAGAGTGATAGGCTATTATTTCACTTTGCATTGGATAAATGGCAGTGCAGTCTCCTTCCTACCTGTCGCCTGCCTTTCTTTTTCTTTCGCTCTCTTTTTCCCTTCTCCCTTAGCACTGTTTCGTCACAGATGTGAAAAAGTCGGCTGAGATTTTGTCAGTGCAATCCATTGATTCAACTATCACATACAGCTACTTTTTGAGTTTTTTGTGTCCTTTGTCATTGAAGTTGATGTAGAGAATGAGAGTATGACTGGTAATGACCAACCTGTTGGAGGATATGTCATTGGGTTCTAGGCTCCCCCCCCCCCTCATAAAGCGTGAACTTAATTTATTTTTCTGAGGGAGTATTTATTTTTTTAAATGTCTTTGTGATCTAATCTTCTCTCCCTCTGTTTCAGACCAGCAGTATTCATGGTCGCCCACGCAGAACTTCGATGAGGACAGCTACTCCCCTCCACCCAGGAACATGAAGGGCCTCTCCGGCGGCCGCCCGGCCCACCTCCAGCTCACCTCCACCACCTCAGCCCACACCTGCGGCCTGGCAGAATGTGACCATTCCCTGGACCATCACCACCACCATGGTAACTCCCGGCCCCCCTCCTACCTCCTCAGCCCCACCGAGAGCTGCCCGCTGGAGAGTCACCACCGCTGCTCCCCGCGGAGCTCCATCCACTCTGAGTGTATGGTGATGCCGGTATCTATGTCGGCCACCGACCACTCCATCTCCAGCAGCACTTTCCCGCGCATGCACTACGGCAGTGCTTCACGGGACAACGGTGGTGGCAACAATTCAGGCGGCCGGGAATCCCGAGACGACGGTGGTGGCTCATCCTCGCACGGTGGCAGCGGCAAAATGAACCGAATCCCAGCCAACCTCCTGGATCAATTTGAGAAGCAGATGCCGCTGCACCGGGATGGCTTCCACACGCTGCAGTACCAACGCACCTCCACCACAACCACCACTACAGAGCAGCGCAATGAAAGCCCCGGGCGAATACGACACTTGGTCCACTCGGTACAGAAACTCTTCACAAAGTCACACTCTCTGGAAGGTTCCTCCAAGATGAACGGTACCAAAAGTGACTCGCATCGGGACGGCTCGCACCACAACCACCATCACCACCACCAAGGCCACCACAAACACAGCAAACGGAGCAAGAGCAAAGAACGCAAATCGGAAGGCAGCGGCAAGCGCTCGGGAGGCTGGTGGAGCTCGGATGACAACCTGGATAGTGATAGCACGTACAGAACACCCAGCGTCATGGCCCGGCATCCTTTGGAACACATCAGCCACTGCTACGCTGACGCAATGCACGGACACCCGGCCGGAGACCTGTCGCTTAAGACCTCCAAGAGCAACAACGACGTCAAGTGCTCCGCCTGCGAGAGCATAAGCATGGCCCCAGAGGGAAAGTTCATGAAGAGGAGCTCCTGGTCAACGCTCACAGTGAGCCAAGCCAAGGAGGCCTACCGGAAGTCCTCACTCAACCTGGAGAAGCCCATGACGCCCACCGACCTCAAACCCAACATCAGGCCCTGTCACTTTCTACAGGTAATTTTGTCTTATTTTGCTTTGTGCCAATATAATGCTGAGTCTTTCAAGTAGTAGTACGTATTAATGGCGATGCAAGTTTCCAATCAAACACTACATTTGCTAATGTCACTGATCATAAAAACCTACTCGTACATTTCTCGATGGATTGATACATCTTGATAGCACTCGATTGGAGAAATTCACAAACATGATTCCCCATGATTTTGATTGTTTGTACTATACCAGACAGAGATGGCTCAGGAAACCTTTGCAGGTGTTCACTTTCTGAAATAACTGACAGGAAATATTAAACTTATCCCTGATATACATATTTTTGGAGATGCACCCGTAGATCTGCGTTCGGCTAGATGACGGGTATTCTGAGGGTTTTGGTTAAACGAGAAGATTGTACTTTGGATGGAGCCACATGATAGCGACATGTAATTTGAGAGATGATAAAACATAATGTTTATCTCTTAGTCACTTCAGTGGTAGAGCGCCCTTTCATCATTAATAGAACAATCATAAGGTCTCTCGAGGATAAATAAAAGTTAAATGAAATTAAATGAAACAAGAACTCGAGGAACTGGAGCGTAGAGAAAAATATAACTCTCAAAACTTAAGCCTTTATTGTGCAACACAAAACCTTGTTTTTTTGTCCGTGAATCCTTGGCGAATAGACCAGAAAGAAAAAGCTGCTCATCTCAGCTGGATTTCTGATTAATCTGAAGGACAGTATTTTGTTTCCGTTGCCCTGGGTGTTACAATGCGAACATGCCCTACGGCTCAGCATGTAGCTGGTAGCAGAAGGGACTTGCACAAGGGGGGAAATCAATTAACTCCATAAATGATCTGCGCTGGAGGGGAAGACATATATGGCAATATGGGAAGGAGGGACCAGAGATCAATGTAGACTTTTACTGTGTTGTTTGCTTCGATTTTGCATAGTTGCAGCCCTGAAAAAAGTTAGCCTCTAGCTAAAGCCCATGATCAGCTCCGGAAACCCAGTAGACCCGCTGGGACCGATTCAGAGTGAGTCAGCACTTAACACTGAAGTGTATTTTAGCTTTTATATGCATGCCAAAGGGTATATGAAAAAGAAAAATTAAGGAAATAAAGAGTGTTTATAAATTCCAAGATGCAAAAGCAGTGTAAACATCGATTGTGTAACAACGCTGCTGAATATAAAACAATGTGATAACTGATAGCATCATGCAAGCTCAACGCCTGGAGCCAAAATCAAGTGTGCACTTCAGCACATTGAGAGGTTAGACTTGGAGACTCAGAGAAAGTGTGTTGTATCCCACAGGCTGTTGTTAACGGAGAGCCAATGCATTACTTAAATCAGCCAATGGAGCCTATGAAAATAATTTAATTTAACGTCAACAGAAAATGTCTTAGAGGACTACTTTTGCCTAGCTTATTTTTTTAACACAAACTGATGATCATTCTGAACTAGACAGACAGTGCACTCATCCACTCAAAAGTTTTTACAATCCCACTAAGTGCAGTAATCTCTCAATGAATGAGTCGCAACGTTTAGTGTGTGTGCCCCCCCCCCACATACACACATACACAGACACACACACACACCCCCCTGCCTACCCCTTCGGTACTTCCATTTGGTCATTCGGCTGAGGTAGTGTCCGAGTCGCAGCCCCCATAAACACGTCTAAAAATATCCTCCTCTCCTCCTTCCTGCCGCAGGGCTATATTTAGCCCCGCGTTATCAATCCAATCCGTGCAGGGGTGACACATCTTCCCTCCCCGGAGAAGAATCAATGCCCTCTCAGGCAGCTGGGAGGGGTTTCGAAAAGGAGGGAGGGAGGGAAAGAAAGAAAAAAGTTACAGATGTATGCTGCCGAGGTCTGTGCCTCTGTGGATGCATTGATGTACTCTGGGAAATAGCAAAAGAGATGGCTGTTTTTGCTCCCCACGGCTACTGTTGTTGATCATCACGAGGAGCCATCAGACAGAGAGCTAGAGCCAATAGTGTGGAATGATACTTTGCACACACCGAGGGGGTCACATTGAGGAGTTTGTACTCCCTGCTGCTGCTGAATTGGGATTACCCACAACTGTCTGCTCTCTAACAACGTAAACTCTATCTTGGGCGAGTGTGTGTGCTGAAAGTCTGTCCATGTGTGAGTTAAAGTGTGAGTGTGTGTGTGTGGGGGGGAGGGAGGGGGGGGTTTATTGCACACCAGATGGTTTTGATGATGTGCCAGTCACCTTGTTTGCGTCCTTGGTCGACAACAGAGGGAATTAAAAACTTCTGACAATAAAAGTATGAGGCAGCAAACTGGAAAATAAGCAGTACATGTCTCCTGCTGAGGTATCCGTATGTTAATATGTGTTCAAGCAGCAGGTGTGTGTGAATCCTTGTGAGGGAGTGAGCACATGTGTATGTTTGAGAGATCGATTAACCGGACAATGAGGAAGACAAAGATGGATTAATATTGGCTGCCCTTGCACTGAAATGACGAATGTTAGGGAATTGGACCTGGCATTAGCCATCGCTCTCTGTCTCTGGCTAAGTCATTTCACAAATTAACCTCAATTAACCCTCCCCAAGACACACACAAACACTCAACACAGTCTCCATAATGGGGGTGACTGTTAGCTTGGTCCAACCAGACCATCGTACTTCATTTGCACAGAAGGTCTGGAACTGCTCTATTGGCATACATACGTTCACTCACTTGGAGGCGGGTGTCTGTTGAAGTTTAAAACTATTGGATCTGCCCAGTGCCATTCTGGATCAGCCAACCAATCGCATAACGTTTGGTTGTGACGTATGTCATGAGCCGGCTTCTGAAGGTGTGTTCCAGTTGTACTGGGAACTCGTCAATTTCCGACTTCACTACATATTGTAGTTTATGGATCTACCGGTACCTGGCAACGGTAACTTGCTAGAGCCTAATGTTTAGTTATTTTGATGAGGAAGGTTGTAGGCATCCAGACCTTGAGTCTAATAATAAAAGTTGATGATGTTTCCCGAGCAGATGCACTGGAATACAGACAGGCCGGAACTCGGAACTACCAAGTCGGAAATCTCCGAGTTCCGAGCATAAAGGAATGCAGCATTCAACTGAAACTGGAGCGCGACTTCGACGTCATCGTTCTCAGCCACTCGCTCTGTTCGCTGATTGGACCGCCAAAAGTCTGGCTGGAGAAGGAACCCATGTAAATACCGCAGCCCCAGACTACTGAAGAGCAATGAAAATTGAGCGGAAGTAGGTAGGCGGGCGGTGCCAGCTAGGTGACTGTAGCAAAATATTTGTCTATTGTCGGTGAATTTCAAATTCTGCATTTTACTCATTTCCACTATGTGTGTGGACAGCCAGTTCTCCCTTCCTCTGTCTATCACACACACTCTCCAAATTAGATGCGTGTATGCACCTGGACTGCACTAACAACTGTAAGTCATGCCTCATCCATCTTCCCTGCACCAAGGATGGAACTTCACAGCAAAGTAACTTTGTTTTACCGAAAACTCTCAGCCCTGATGAACAGCAAACAGCTACTGTACTGTAGTACAAAGGGAGGATAAGTCTTTGATAGTTTTGCTGATAGGGCAATTTAAGAGGGATTTAATAAGCCCATTAATTGCCATCTTGGTTTGCCGAAGGTGAAGCCCCGAGATGCAGAAAGGCTGATGATTAAATCACAAAAGGGAAGTGCAAAGCTGCAGAAACAGAACTGGCACTGTGACTGAAAGCTTTACAGTATCACCAACAACGCAGGGGTTCCCTAACTCTTTCATTAGGGGCTCCCATACAGCATTGAAGCTACTGCCTATGAGCATTTAGATCTACCATTTTAATAACTCCCATAGTGAGTGCTATTGTTTCCCCAGGAAAAATCAGTACCAAATACCAACTATGAAATTGTCCCAATTTTAGGGTGCATACAGTTAATACCAATATTTGCTTTTGTAGAAGCATTTCATGTTATAAAAATTATAATATACATGCCCATTGGTGCACAGTCCAGGACCAACCTTGAGAGAGTTTGGAGTTCAATAGGGCTCCCTGACTATTATTGCATAAGCCTTGATTTGTAATTCCTTAGCTCTGTCTGATGTGTATGTTTAAGTTTGATGAGCCCTCATCAGTCACCTGTAGGCAGCCATGTCCAGTAAGATATCTCTGGTGAACCAACTATATATTTTACAGACAGACAAATCATAAGCAGTGGGAGAAAGAAAGTCCAAAAACCTAGCCAAAATATTGGTGGCTTAAAAAAAAACACACAATCAATGCTAATGTTCCATGTGTGCTGAATGTGAAAGTGGGCAATTTTGAGAGCACATTAGCCTTAACACACATCATGGGTGCAGCAGCTGAGGTGGTTTGTCATAAACTGGCTCAGGGAGGAGGGGGAGTTCAAAATGTAAAGTTTAAATAAATACAATGTATTCAATCTAAAGTTAAACAGATAAATAGGATGTGCGGATTAGCAACATCAGCACTTTTGTCATCATTATCTTTATCACCTCAGCCGAGCATTAAAACAGTTCTGCAATATTTTCCTTTTTTTTACACTTCAAATGAGTTTTTCTGTGGGAGAGGCGTCCCAGGATTTGTTATGACTTGACCAGTAAATTACCAACAGTTACAGCAAAAACTGTCCTTCCTAGTGATTCAACGTTAAAAGTTAAATATATAATATTGAGCGACAGAGAAATATAATTAGGTACTATAGAATTGGGTAAATAGCATAGGCAAGGGCAAGGCAAGGCAAGTATAGTTGGATATTCTGGTTGGAAATCAACCTGAAAGTCCTTTTCCTCAGTACTTTCCTCCAGCAATACTACATCAGAAAACTCAAAGTACTTTCAGGCACCCTGGTAGATCTATTCCTTCTCATTCTCTCTTTCCTTTGTTAAATTGAAACCTCTTACTTTGAATCTCTGCAATCTCTTGAACTACTTTGTCAAAATGTATTATTTCCATTTGACTGGAGTCACATGCATGCATTTCTGACACGTGTCTGTGTGTCAGTGAATTAATACACTAAAACCTGTCCCCCGGCCAGTAAACGTGCCTTGGAACAGATGCAAAGTTGTTCCCACCTGGCTCAGAGCTTGCATCAACACTGGAGGCTGCACACAGCATTCTAATGCGGAAAAAGTATTTAATTGGACCAATTAGTTAAGTGGGACAAAGTAATGAGGTCTGTAGGTGGTGCAGAAGTCAGAAGTATTTGTTTTATGTGGATGGGTGAAAGTGTGAGGTAGTGAGTGTTGTATAATGCAGGAAAACAAGGCAGGCAAAGAGTAGGTAGGGTGGTCACAACATGAAGGAACAACATCCCTTCTCTATTAACGGTCCTCAAAATGTGACCAACAACAGTTATATTCATTTTAGGTATTCTCTGAAAAATATTTCTCAAGGTTTCTCTAAAAAGCCTTATTTTTTTTTTCTCTGGCCTCAGCTTGGGTGAACAGCTTGAAGTATTCCAATTAGTTTGTCTTGTCCTGTTCTTTCTTTGTACGTTTTTTTAAAAACTATTTTGGTGACCCGGCTGATTCAGTTGTTCACTCCTAAGATTTAGCACATTAGCAAACTTTGGTATTTTAACATGACGGTCAGTTGGAGCATGTAGCATTTAGCTCAAAGCACTGCTGTCCCTCAGTATAGCCCATATAATGTATGGTATATCTTACAAAGTTGCTGGCATGGCTGTATTGTCTGAGTGTTGTTAAAAGTTGTTAGACACTATTTGTGTTTCCATCCACTCATCACATTCCATCGAATCATCTGAAGTTCACTGAAAAAACATTCATGTGAATAAAGTCGGTGAAAGACGTACAGCACATTTTGCTATAAAATGTGTGTATTGAATAGATTTCAGACCATTTATTTTCACACTGAATGCCACACCATTCAAGGAAATCTTTGCGAAACAAAAGTTTGTTACCCAAAATGGATCGCGCCATCTGGAGTACCAAGATTATTGCACAAGTTGTAATCGTGCTTATAATGCCCGCTAATAGCCACATATCAAATTAAAATCAGGCGATAACAACGATGACAGCATCAAGACATTGATATGATGCAGATGCATGTAAATGCCACACGACAAGAGAGGCGGCAGGCCCTCATTTATCAACCGTGCGTAGACCAGAAAAGTGGGTGTACGCGCATTTCCACGCAAACCTTGGCATTTATCAATATGGACGTGAGCGTAGGATATGCTCAAATCCCACGCCAGCTCTCAGCTCGTGTACGCAAGTTTGTAAACAGCATGGACTCCCAGTGCAGGCTGTGCCGGGTAGCCGATGACTTTGTTAGACAATTATTAGAAGATAATACAAATGCAGTGTTTGCTCAGACCGAAATAAAGATATTAACCACTTAAAAATGTGCAGCTTATGGTGTGCAACTGAGTAGGAGAGCTGATTCAACAGTGCACACCGACCACTTAGGAGCGCTGCATGAGACTGCGTAAGGGCAGTTGTCTCCGTCTTGGATCAGCTGGTGGAACGAGACACTGAGGCACGGGGCAGCATTCATTCAAAATGTTAGCCTAAGTATTAAATATGTAGTAGGCCTACACTGCTCTTTATGATAAAAAATACACGGCACAACATTCAGCTTAACATTTTATTTATTTGTCGCACTTTTTAGATGTTAGTTCCTCTTTTAATGTGTCATTGATCGCTGAAGCGAGCAATTTATTTCTGCCGTTAACCGGCACGTTTTTCCGATCTGCTGGTGGAGCAGGACAGTGGGCGCTCTCACAGCTGATCGTTGCCGGGTCGGCTTATGCAGCTGGCGGCCGGGCTGACCACTCTGCCAAGCGCATGCTGTCATACAGTAAAACACAAAATGTGTTATTTTTAGTTTTTAAACCTTTTTTGAGTAGTGCTATCTAAAAGGGCCAATACATTCTAATCATTCAAATCTCTGCAGACGTGTAGCCTATTTCTTGTAAGGGGACCATTATCGGACAGTTGGTGTGTCTTTTTCTCCTCTACTACTTAGGCTATATTATGCCCGCACCTCTAGTTGGTTGCATTTCAGAACAGCAACACGCTTTTTTAGTGGCGATTTTTGAGTCAGACCACTTTTTCGATCTATGTAAAGAAATGGCGACATATAATTGTATACTGTTTTATAGCATTTGAGCGATAGTAGCCTACTGATGTAAACCTAAAATGCCAAATCCTCAGCTGGAGATCGTTTGTTGTCAACACCAACTCTGTTGACCGTAGCAGTTATTTCCTTCCTAACTGCTGCCTTCTGTCGTTGTTTGATGCTGTTTGTAATGCTCCGAAATGAAACTTTTTTTTCTACTTTCGCTGTTATTCTGTCAATTTCTACTTCAGAGAAGTTCCTCTTCTGTGCCACAATGCGCTTATCCATGTCGTAAAACCTCTGGGCGAGGCCTCTAAACCAGGCCCCCAGGACTGTGCCTTCTCCGAGCAGCTAGCATGCCATGTGGCCAACCCATTGGTACTGCATGCTATGAATGGGGTTGGGGGGTGGAGCTTATTTTCATGGTAGCCCTAAGGCAGATTTTCCCGTCCACACCAATACAAGCGGCGAACAAGATTGTGTCGCCGCAAAATTTTTCTGGATATCAATCATTGGCTCAAACTTATCTTTAGACCATATACTGTTAAAACTGAAGTTTTTTCATTTCAAAACGCCACATCAAGCGTTTTATTAGCCCAACGGGTTTACTGGCTTTCAGTTTGTTTTCGAGGGAGGAGGAGGGAGTGGGCAGCCGTGGGCAGCTGAACAGAGTCGTAGTGAAACAAATGTTTCGCTTTTCGGCCCGGTCTCCAAGAAGGCTCAGTGCTTTCTTTATAGGTCCATGCTCAGTGCACGGCTCCATTACCTTCTCGTGTCTGAGGTTTTTTCTTTTACTTAACATGAAGGACGTTGATAGTTTTTTGCCATTTTGGTGACTTTTTAATACTTAGAGTCGCCGAGGGATTTGTAGGACTAGTTCAGCTGTTTGACGTGTGCGCTCAATAACTCTCACGTCCCTCTGCTTGCGATCATTGCGATTCACCATTTATTGATCCATTTGTTCAAAAGATCCAAATACAAAGAATGGGTGATTTTGATTTTTAAAATCACGTTATTTGATTTACAATGTGCTGCTTGCTGGTTCCATGTGGGTCATTTCAGACTACTCCTTTGTTTCTTATTATCTTGACTGAATCTGTGAGTTCCCTGGGTCCACCAGCTGATGGGTGTGTGTATATATAATTGGTCATTTGATTCTTGTTTCAGAAACAGAAAAATATATTAAAAATTATTAAATAATATTAAATATATAAAACGAGTGGTAATTTTTTAATATAAGGTGTTTTTATCAGGTAAAAAAACGGAAAAAATTATCTAAAGAACACTGTTGTTTAATGGCTGTTTAACTGTATATGGAATTATAAGCTTGTGTGATTTTTATATACCAAAAATGCTCACAGTAGGAAAATAAAATGAATATAATTCTGACTCATTCTGATTAGGAAATTGCGTTCACAGCTGCAACATTAGTCTTATAAGTAAACTTTAAAAAGCTTACAGCATTTGAATATTTGTTTGGTTGATTTCACTTAAGCACCATGGACCTATAAAGATGTAACACACACTATCAAAACAGTGCTAGGTTTAGCTTTCATTAGGTATTAACCAGATGACAGAGGAATCTTCGTTAAGAAATTGTTAACCACTATATTACTTTCCAAAAGCGAAGTGTAATTTAAATATCACATATAGCGCTCATCCTGGTGCTACAAAACCAGGATGAGCATTCTACATCCGCTACCAGTCCGCTACGCTTGGCGACCGTTGCCACCCCCTCTTTCTCTTTTGATAGGTCGATGGCACCGCCACGTCATACACTTGGGCGAGCCAGGGCTTACATGAAAGCAATATGGCAGCTTCCTTGTTGCTTCTCTGCGCCAATGAGCAGCTTTCATAGGAATGAATGGGCGCCATTTTTCAATACGGTGTCCATTTCTTTATATGTCCATGCTCTAAACGGAGAAAATATAGGGGCGTGATACGATTGTTTTCAGCCGCCGCATTTATCAATAATGGCCTGGCGTACACTGAGATTGGCGAAATATGACTGTTTGATAAATCCCACGCGATACCTGGCATAGGGAGGTATTTGCGCCAGAATCTGCACCAGTTTCCACGCAAGTTTGATAAATGAGGGCCAATGTATTTGGCAAATCACATTTCCATCAGTGTCTATGGCCAGGGGTGTAGCACCAAATTCTGGGCCCCTATACAAAAAGTCCTGATTGGCCCCCTGAAAAGCGGTCTTACATTACACATGGCTCTCTGAGCCAGACAACTCCACAATATTTCATCTAATGAATGACCAAATCATTACTTTTACCGGTGTTTCCCCCATAATATGTCTTAGTCAAGGTGGTCACTGGCCAGGGTCACAAGAGGCGCGGCAAAAAATTTGGGGGTATTTTGCTCAAAGATGCCAATGCGCACTATAGAAATAAACAACTGCTTATTTGAATACAGTTGTGCAATTTTGTTTGCTATGTGCAGGTATAATTTTACAGACAGTACAAAACACAATTAAAGAAAACTTCTACTGTTTTGGTGCAATACTATGCAGACACACTGAATACAAATAATAGACCATACACTTGTGTAGGCACATCAAGTTCCTTTATGGATGGGGGGCTGTGATAATTGTGGACAATAGGCCTACTGTGATGCGATAGCCTATAATTAATTAATGGTTGTTATTATTAGCCTACTTGCTTGATTTCTTTTTAAATACAGGTTGTTTTGGAACATGTCTTTCCCAATTTAAAACATAAAAATAAAGCAGCATTGAATTCAGAAAATAAATCTTGTTGGCCTACACTAGCATGCTGTTCTACAAATAACTCAATAATTGAAATAATAAATACAATGTGTTTTCCCCTTAATATGTATTAATGCATTTCAAAGGCAGTAACAGTGTGGCACTTCTTTAAACTTACTGAAACTTGCAGGGGCCATCACTCTCATGTATTCATGAGACTTTTCTTTGCGCTGTCTGAGCTGATAGATAGGTTGTGTTGCCACAGTGATGTGGAGTAAACTGTCCTAGCTTTGCCAGCACTTATTTCTGTACAGCTAAATATCCCCATAGAAACATTGCTGCGTTTATTTTCGCCACCAGTTCAATTCAATGTCGGCTTGCTCCTGCTTACTCTCCCGCATACATGCCTTAGTCATGCGCAGGCCCCTGATCTCCTTGCAAGGGTCAGGGGCCTATCACGAGCCAGCCAATTATTTCTTTTTTTGGAATGGCATTGTTCAGGGAATGGCATTGGAATGGCATTTTTTTATGGACCCCCCTCTGCCTTGGGCCCCCCCACGACTGTGTCACTTTTCCCCCCAGTCCGTCGGCCCTGTCTATGGCATAAGCCTTTTACTAATTAAGAGAAAATCTGATGAGTAAGTAATAAGTAGTTTTTCATTCGATATTACTTCATTTCAGAGGTGGGTCGTAACGCGCTACATTTACTCCGTTACAAATACTTGAGTAACTTTTTGAATAAATTGTAATTTTAGGAGTAGTTTTAATGCAACATACTTTTATTTTTACTTGAGTAAATATTTGAAGAAAGAACGGTACTTTTACGCCGTTCTATTTGGCTACGTGACGGTCGTTACCTTATATTTTTTTATATATTTTATTTATTACATGCGAGATCTATTTCTCTCATGATTTCTCTCCCCGGGGACGTCTTCAGCCAACATCTCTATCACGTGACTATTTCAACCAATAAAAACCACATTACAAAAGCTTGCCAATCAAATGCAGCCACTTCAGTCACATGACAAGTGTTGTCATGTTGTCATAGGGCTCAACAATGTCCGCGGACTTTTTTAAAGGCTCCGGTTCCGCACCGATGTTGTGTCCGTGGCCGTGCCATGTAGGTTAAACGCATATTTTACCGACAATCTGGGTGAGTCGAGAAAATGGAAGAAACCGCTGATTCCAAGGAGCAATAGCCACACCCCTGGCCTCAAATACAAACTCAGACACTCAAGCTCTCAATCACACTAACTCACAAAATAACAATCACACACTCACAACCGCATTGACACAGACTCCCACACACTCGCAATTACAGAGACACCGTTCTTCTTTGACACATGTCCTGTTCTCCCTGTAGCCTACTCACTTCGCATGCCCCAGTCTGGCTGTGTGAGAGTCTGAGAGTGGTCTCTTTGTTCAGCCACTCTGTAGTTTCATACGTTAAGTGAGTGTGCCAGCAGGTTTTGATGGTTAACAAAGTTCAATTTTGTGTGTTTTATAATTTTGGGGCTAAACCCAACCTAGATAATTTTCTCAGGGCCAGTGACATATTGTAGGAATTTGTTTTAAAATGTGTATGTGCAAAACAATTGCAACAGTGTTATAAGTGTATTGGTTTTAATTAATATAATTTTGGACAAGCCTAATTTATTATCATTTTATTTGAAGGGTGATGTATTTAATTTGGCAGATAATTTATTTATTATTGTTTGAGTTCAAGGGTTATTCATTTGATTTTTAAATACCATATTTATTGTTTTATTTAAAATTATGTTATTTAACATCTTTATTTGAACATTGCTGTTTTATATTATGTTCGTGTCTATTCTGTACCGTTTGTGTTGCTGTGTATATTTCAAAAATAAATCCGGAGTAATTCACAAGGCCTACTTGTACTCTTGAGTAGTCTTTTCACTTCATACTTTTTTACTCTTACTCGAGTAATAATTTTTATGAGTACTTTTACTTCTACTTGAGTAATTATAATCTTAAAGTAACTTACTTTTACTTGAGTACATTTTTTGGCTACTCTGCCCACCTCTGCTTCATTTGCTTGAAAACTTATGGATTCCAAGTTAATCTCAGGAAAAGCATTGTAACACTAAAAGAATCAAAAGGCCAAGATCATGGGAGTTGGACACACTGTGACTCACTTATTCACACACCAGTGAAACAGTCTGTCTGTTTACACTTTCACGTTCTAACATCTGATAGCATAATGTGTCAGTAAATGAATAACATGATTACAAAATGAACACGCACGCTTTTAGAAGTTGTGGGCGTACACATGAGACAGAGGAAGATGAGCTGGTGGTGGGCGTGCGGTGGGTGGGTGTGTCTGTGTGGTCGGGTCTAATAAGGAGTGTGTGTTTTACTGGGAGGTGTCGGGAGGAGAGAGAGTGAGAAAAAACTGAAAAAAGCACCTGCTCCAAACACACTCGGAGTATCCATGCTATCTTGTGGGGAAGAAATGAGAGACTGGAGGCTGGTGGGTGGGATTGCCTATGATTGAACCTTTTAAGAGCTCTCTTACAATTTTCTTCCCTTCCTCTCTCCGCCATGCCTCCATCATTCTACGCTAGAGCCCTCCTAACCCACCTCTTCTATCGCTGTCTCTGTGGCTATCCCACTCCAGTTCTTAACGTAATGGCTGTGACTTATGTTTCTTAGTGGGAGAGGTGCTGTGTATAGATAGCGCAGCAGAGTTAATCAATGAAATGCACTGCTGCACTGCAGGAGCATTGACTGAGGCCTGACTGGATTCTCCACTCAACACACACGCACATGAACACACAACACACACACACACACACACACACACACACACACACAAACAAAACACCCCACACCCCGAGCCAAAGATCAAAGCATTGAAAGTAAAGGTACACACATAGCTAATAGGCAACATCTGCCAGTATGATCCGGCTCTGAGGTGCTTGTGAGCAATTTGAACATTGTTATTTATTGGGATAGTTGATGTGCCAAAACAGCTAGGGGAAACTGCAAGTGTAAGCGATTGTGTTCATAACCCAGTATGGCAATAAAGGTGCAGTGTATAAAAAGGTATTGGCGTTTTTCAGAACAGCCTTGGTAGCAATGGAATATAATAATTGGAAGTATGTTTAAATGAGTGTATAATCGATGGAAATCGACCATGGTTGAATGTTATCGTTTCTTACATTAGAATGAGCATTATATTTATGCATACTGTAGGATTGGGGTGCTTTCCCATGAGGCCGCCATGTTGCACCGCAATGATAAAGAAGAAGAACTAGTACTAGAATAGAACATCTTTACCTCGTCACCTGCTATTGTGGAAAGACTCGAGGCAGTGGTGGATGATGCCATCTTTAGTAACTAATTTCTTGTCCTTCAAGGCACCGTATCTTCTGTAAGTACCTCAGAGCTGGAGGGTGAGAAAAGGAGCGTCACAATCTAGAACTTTTCCCCACTAGATGATGCCAAAATACACCGATATAACATCTGGCGTCTTTATGAAAACGTTGGTCTTGATACATGAACAAAATGACTTTCCTCTTGTCTTGTCTGTTCTTAACTGAACTGAATCCAATTAAATAAAGCAAGTGAAAGTTCTGTTACTGTGAAAATGAAACTTCAAACATGAATCATCTCAGCGTGAATTCTTCTCACAACTCTCCCCGCAAACCTCCAAACCATAAACTGCGCTGTTGAACAGAGAACGACCTGTCACATTTATTTAAGAACAACAGAATCGTGAACACTTCCCTGGAAACACATAGATTTATAATGGCTCACTGTGGTATGCTTGTGGATGCACGCTCACCTGTGAATCCCAAATGTCCATGTTGACAGTGGTCCATTTTTCAGCACCAGTGTGTGTGCTCTCACAGCGATCTATACCGGCACTGCTGCTATACCTCGCTTCTTTATCTTAACGGGGAGACACCCTGCAATCCATCCAGCTTTATCAGCGAGTCCAAATTAAACAAATCTCAGCACAGCTTGCGCCTGTCCTCCAGCGTTCCGTTCATTAATTAGACGTCTAAAAATATCAAACCCCTCAAAGACTTAATTAACCCATCGACTCCATTCGGTAGCTGGTGCATGCCTGTCTTGTGGAGAGGGAGATGAATGGCTTTTTATCAGTGTGTGTGTTTGAGTATGCTGTTAGGTGTCTGTTGGGGGGTCCATCTGTATGCAATGTTAGTTGTTGTTTTTTGAATAGGCATTCCAGAAAGCCTATGCATTTTTATTTCATGTATGCATGTTTTATATCCTTTACCTCACTGATGTGTTTCCAGTGCGACTCTTTTTGTGGAGGTGCACCTTTTTATGGTAATTTGCAATTTTCCCCTTTCATGATGTAACACCACAGCCTTGCAGGGAAATTTGCCACCAAGCTTTACAGACATAGTGAACACAACCCATCAATCAGGAACCCCCCCACCCCCCATGCTAACACAACAGCACAGATGAAACATGAGCGTCAAAGTCCGCTCTGACCCAGCATTCTCCTTGATTAACGAAGAGTGGGTCGTAATCAAGCCATAATTGATCAATTACTCAAGATGTTTTGATTTGATGTGACACTTGTTAGAATACTAATTGTGCGTGGGCATGCAGTGATGTCGGATGTTAGTTAAAGTGAGCAAGTCATTTCTTCAGGATATTAACAAACAGATACATTCAGTAGTGTTGTTGCTTAATTTCAGGTACATTTTCTCTTGAGAATTCCATGTGCTTTCAGGTGTTTATGTGGTTTAAATTCTCACAGTTTGAAAGGATAGTTTCAGTTTTTATTTCTTTTTGAATAATAATTCAATTGGCATTTTTCAGTATACAGTAGGTGACATTTGTGTTAGACAATGATTGTACTTGTGAGTCAGACTCATTAGTGGCATTTGAATGCTGCCTATCTCCGCCTGACATTTTCGCCAAAGCCTGTCAGCTTCCCACCCCTTTTACTTTGAACCTGTGAGTAATGATTTAGTCACTGGTTGACAGAAGAACATTTTTTATTTTTTTTTATGAATCAGTATTAGTAGTCTAATCACACAGAGTATCAGAGTATGCTTAGGAGGCTACTATTAAAGATGTTTCTTGTGCAGCATTGGTCCAGTGTTACTGTTGGAATTCAAGGTAATAAGGACCCCAGTCAGATTGAACTGAAATCTAGAGACGAATGGATTTGGCAGTGCGCCGAGGCTGATCCAGCTGCCAGGACTTTAAAGTGACGGATGGATACAACATCAGAGAAGCCTTGGACTTCCACATAGGGTTTAATGATTACTGTCATATTTAAATGAGTGCAGATCATTACCATGGGAATGCTCGTCCAGCTATAGGGTTCTGACCGACCACTGCATACAGTCAACAGAGCGCGCAGTAAGGGAGATTAAGAAAACGGAAAAAGAGAAACATGATAGGTTTGTGCTTTTGTATAAACATTGAGAGAGTCTGATTTATAGGTGTGTGTTTATTTGTAGGAGAGGTGATGATCCTGACTCAGCTGCTACAGTTACACTCTGCTACACCGTTGAACCAAAGTGAGAAAACGATAGAGTTAGAGAGGGTAAAAGAAAGAGTGATATTGTGTGTGTGTGTGTGTGTGTGTGTGTGTGTGTGTGTGTGTGTGTGTGTGTGTGTGTGTGTGTGTGTGTGTGTGTGTGATCCGCTTGTGAATAATCATCATCCGTTTTTTGCATGCTTCACATGATCTTTATATTCACAAATGTCCGGTAAGAATAACAAATTCACTTGCCGACAAAGCGTGCAAGAATAAAGTCAAAGTGCATTAACCGTGACTAAGTACTGCCAGAGCACCTGCGTGCAAGATGCTCCGTTTGTCATCCTGCTCGCTCCACATTCAACATTTAAAGACTGCCATGGTGGAAAGATCCCCTAGTATAAAGACATGCAGCAAGTGCAAGGGTCCACGCTTTGAATGGGATAACCGTGATGCTGACGTCTGGATACTCAATTACCTGATGGAAGAAAAGGCAACATGTAAACTGCTTGGCTTGATTCATGGCAGGTTTCCTTGTTCTCTAGCTCCTTTCTCTATTTTCAAGCTTTCTTTTTACATTCATCTTGATTAATAGCCCAGGTAAATTCATAACAGTGTTTCTGTCTAGGTTTTCCGCAGCATGTCACCTGGCCAAGCTGAGGGTGCTGCTAGGAGAGGGTTTAAACGTGGGTTGACTCATCCTGAAATTGTTTCCTGTTTAACTCATAACTCAATGGATGGAACTAACTTTGACAGGGGTAGGGGGTTTAATTCAAGTGTCAAAGGGAATGTATAATAGCCTTCTTATCTGGTTTTAATGCTTTGCATAGCTTCATTTGTGTTTACATTGTCCCTCTATGAGATAGGAAATGTCTTGGTCCTTTTGAAATATATTCAAGATTGTATGGTCATTGCACTCACCATGTGAAAAGGTTATAATTCATATAATATAATGTAAATATAATGTATACAAAATGTATAATGTTTCAAGATGGGACCAACGGTAATGTTGGTAGGAATATAAAAATATTTAAAAAAGGATTAAAACATTATGCGAAAGGTGCCATTGGTAGTGACAAACCCACAGGGAGCTCCACTGAGCATTTAAAAAATAATTGTCGTTGTGTTTATTTGCACTGTTTTGGTTCCCCTTTTAACACCGCAGCATCATTTTTAGCTGTGGCAGGCAGCTGTTTATCACACAAAAAAGCAACATAGTGGAACATTTAGCAGCTTAAGATATTTCCCTCAGGGGTTGGTGGAGACCAAAGTACAGCTAAATGGAGAGTGAAAATTGGATTTAGAATCATCAGGCAGCCTTGAACACAACTCTTTAAGCTAATGCTAATGTTGCTTAATGTGTCAACACAGGCAGCTGGTTTCTACCATGTCTGCCTTTTATGAAGTAATTATATGACAATGCCATTGTTACAGCTTCAAGTGCCATCAAAATACTGTTATTATCACATTGACTATTTACCCTCTCCATGCCACCCAGGTGCCCCAGGATGACTGGGGGGGTTATCCTGGCGAAGGGAAGGATGATGAGATCCCTTGTCGTCGCATGCGGAGCAGCAGCTATGTTAAAGCCATGGGGGATGAGGAGAGCGGAGAGTCGGACTCCAGCCCCAAGACATCGCCTCAGAAGTCGGTGCGGCCCGACGCCCTGGTCAAGGCCATCATCAGACCCAGGGAACTGCTGGACTCCCAGAGGTATGACATATGCAAGATTTCATACTGTTTGGCTCTCCTTTTCCCCTTTACCTTCTGCCTGCCTGTATATGTATTCACTTCACTTATGGCGTAGACGTCCATCCTAACAGTTTTCAGTGTTATGTTGTGTCTTTATATCTCAAAGTAATCACGTGTAGGAAATGTACTTATATATCTGTATAATGTATAATATATCATCATTTGTTTTTTTTTATTTCCCTTTGCATACACTTTACCAATTCCAGTTAAGATTTGTTCAGTGTGTGTGCTGTTTAAGCCCACTGACTTTAGTGTTCCCCGGATGGGATTCCCCAGGGATGCAACCTGGGGACACTGAGTCTTTCTTTTTACCAGTGGGTGTGCCAAAGACAAAATGTTTAAGAATCTACACACAGTGGCTTTAAATTAATGTATCTCTCGGTGGGATGAGCCAATTCTGTTGGCTTCTCTTATAATTACAGGAAATATCCCACAAAGATCCCTAAAGTCCTGAAAATACAACACAGGTTTGTTCAAGTGCAATTATCTCAATGCACTCGTTTTGAATTATTTTAAAGACATGCGTCTCTCTGTGTACCTATTAGGATATTGCATTTTAAGTGAACAACCTCTCTCCGCTTAGTATCTATTTATGTCCTGAGCAACATTATACCTGTTATTTTCCTATATAACATTCCCTCTAGCATTGTTTTCTTTCTCAGTTTTCTTGCAGTAGTACTCCATCACTACATCAGTGTCAAGCACTTGATAAAGAACCCTCGACTCTTTAAAAATCCCTTTATGGGTATTCATATCAGTGTTTTCAACTGTAAGAAAGTGTTCTGTGCGTTCTTCTGGTTTGTGTCCTTTTAAATGGTGAAGAAAGAGTGGGCTTCTGGTCCGGTAACTCGGCGGCTGAGGAAAACACTTGTAAGAGGATTACATGATGAGACAAGCTGAAGACAATGTCAAAGAAAAAATAAACACAAGCAACAACCACGTTATGGAAAGATACGAGGAAGCTTTACTATGATTACAGTGTTAACAAATTGATAATGAAAGAATTAAATGAGATAATTGAGATCTTACACCAAAAAATGGGGGGTAATAAAATAAAGATACATACATATTGAGATTATCTATACCCCGAATAAAATGTATGTGTTCTTAGCCAGTGATAGTGCAGGGAAATACAGCAATGCTACTCTGCAGGGGTTACACAAAATGTGCATTTCTTTCTCTTTCCTCTCTTTTCCCCTTCTATCCTGCTGCTTTTATTGTGTGTTGTTCCTCCTGATAATTACCTGTTTTATCGTTCTCCTCTGGGTTTGCCTCACCTTCTGCATCTCACATCATATCTCCATCTTTATTTCATCTAAACATGCTACTGGCCTTAACATCAACCACAAATACAAAAGATCTTGCCATCACCATGTCTTCTGTTAAAGACCTACTTTTTCCCATTATTTGCAACAGTTTTTCAATGCTCATTTTTTCAATTACGAACGCTTAACTGAAGCTACTCTTTAGTTATTCTAGTCTTATTTCACTCCCTGTTGTGGTTTAAATTGTATTGTTGTAGCTCTTCAGACAGCACATAATTGCACTGTGCATGGCAGATTCATCTTTTCCGCAGTCATTTTGTAAAACGGTGGCATTTGGAGAAAGCAAATTCAGTGCTGTTAGCCCTTCAAAGGGACCTGTTCCCCCAGCATAATGTGAAAACAGACAGCTATTGCAGCTCTGAGTCACAAGTCGATTTTGATAATAAGACAATTTAAAAAAAAATACCCTAGGCCTGCTCTTTCAAAGCACAATCTTTTATCTGCCTTTACTCTGCTTCATGAGCCGTGTATATTGAGTGCATTTACCAGACGGAGTGTGAATTCAATGGGGGAGAGCCCATGTGAGTATATTCCAATCTATTTCACTTTCATACAGTGTGCTTTAGCGGGGCAGGTTTTGCTGGTCTATGTTGATAAACTCCCCACTGGCCTGCTGCAACTGCTGCATTAATCCCACTGTGTGTCTGTTGTGCTTCTGGTCTGCACAAGCCGAAAAGCAAATAATCTGACACAAATTGTAAAGGCATTATGCAAAGGCAACCATATGTACGACCTCTGTGTAAAGTGCCGCCTGTGAAAGACACATAGTTGCAGTATATAATGTCAGACAGTCACAACAACAAGTGACGGCACACACACACACACACACACACACACACACACACACACACACACACACACACTGACTATAGGGCTGTTAAGCGGAAGTGGCGGAATTACGGGGCATGGGACCTCTCGGCTGAAAAAAAATTAATGGGAGTCTATGGAAAGTAATCTACTATTTTCTGGTGCCAGTCATTAAATGCCTTGGATTACATATATGTTTTGTATGGGTCTAAATGATAATTTTTCATGTGAAGAGTTTGACGGTATGTTGTATGATTATTCGTCTAACGGCTTTTGAAAAAAAATGTTACGAGAACAACTACAAGTTTTGTCGCCTCTGACGTCACCTCAACACATTCCCTCCACTTCTCGACTGACAGTGCTAATGCTAATGCTAATGGCTGGCGTGGACAACGCCAAAAATCTCCCCACTCGAGAAATTGAAACTCTCCACATGTCCACTTGTGTAGTGGTTTTCGCCACGCTGAAGACTTTTGTCTTGTCATTGAAAGAAGGCGGTAAAGTGCATTAAAGACACAGCCATGTTTCTGAACTAAGCGGGTGCGAGTGGTGGTGACGTATATCATAAGTGTCAAGAGCAGCGAAGAGCTGTAGACCACAAAAGCGCTCTGCACAAAACCTGACCGTATCCAGCTTCTACTCGCTAAATTGTTCCATTCTTTGCACGAAAAAATACCATCTAAATCCATACAAAACATATGTGTAATCGAAGGCATTTCATGACTGGGACCAGAAAATAATAAATTTCTTTCCATTGACTACCATTGTAATTTTTCGAGCCGAGAGGTCCCATGTCCCGGAAGTAAGCCACTTCCGCTTAACAGCTCTATAGCGCTGATCATTCCCTCACTCTTATTGTCACATCCTCGCCTCATATGCTTTGCGCCGCTGACCCCGCGCTCATTGCCATTCAGTAGAGGTTTCAAAATCGCTGCACTCTGATACAGCAGGCAACACCCACAGAACCCTCTGATATGTGTTGCCACTGTTAAACCACGTTCACACGCATACACACAAATAGCTTTTTACAGTCCTGGGCCACAAGTAGTACCAGTGCATGTTTTCATAATAAGCCAGGTTTTCATCCCAGAGGATACGTCATGACAAATCGAATGTTATGGATTGTGATCAGGCAGCATCATTATGATAAGTGTCGCAGGAGAATGCGGTTGTATGGCATTTTTAACAGCTCTTTCAGAGTGTGAAGTAATGGATGAGGTGGCCACTGTGAGGTATGCTCCTTTTTCCCCACATATTGCAAAGCTTCCCCTGACTATCCATTTTAAATAGCTGTAAACAGTGAATGATTTATGAGGATGCAACAGCAGGAAGGGCTATCAGTTGCAGTTATTGTACTCCAAGGCCCCCTCTGAATAATGGCTCTCTCAGTGGTTAGATTGAGAGTCTTCTGGGCTCTGCTGAAAGGAAGATATTGACCAGCACGGATCAGGCTGTGTGGCACTGCCTCTGGAGTCCATTGACCGCGACCGCAGCACTGTTGATATTTTAGGGTGTCATTACTGGAGAGTCCCGAGTCCACTCTCAGAATGCCATAATGTGTCATCTTTCGCCTTGGATTTTAATGGAGATGTATCTGATTTTATTTTTCCGTGCCTCCTCTGAAATATAATTTTTTTTCTGTGAGAGAGGTTTGGTGCAGCACTAGACCAATTCGTTTGGGATCAGCTAAACAAATATAGGCAACATATTGGTGTTGGCATATGGGCCAAAGAAGAACAAGAAATTGCATTACAGAAGGGTTAACGATATAAAAGAAACAGTGGCCCCATTACATCGTAAAAACTGTCCCACTTAGCACATATGTTGGACACAGCAAAGTTAGGAGATGAGATAAAAATTCCCCCAGTTTATTGATCCCAGGGGGACCATTTTACATTACGGCAACACAAGAAGGAGGCCTGTGATGTGTTATGTGAGAAGGATACAGATGGATAGAGAAGGATATATACACAGATAACAGTTAGTTTTGGTGTCAGTTATAAAGTTTACAAACTGTGCATAAATGGGTAAGAGCAATCATGCAGTTTTCTGATGCTCCAGATCAAAGTGGCGTGGTGGATACACTTTCTTTTGAATGAATGATTCACGCTCATGTTTTTAGTGTCTGAATCCAGTATGGTGTTTATGGTGTAAGTTCTGTTGCAGTAGACAGAGGTTTATGTGGAATGCTGACATAGCTGAAAACATGGGCCGCTTCAATGTGCAACAAGGGGGGACTGAAATTTGAACTTCAATGATCATAAATCTGCAGACACGAAATGGTACTCAGCACACTCACGTTTGCAAACCCTGGCTGCTTTGTGATCTTTTTTTCCTGTACCAACGGGACAGGAGACCAGATGCTGGGGAGCTTGGACCAGCTCTTACCCATAAAAGAAGACATATCTCTGACATTTAAAATCATCCATTTGGACAAATATATTCTCGACTTTTAAAGACGTGAAGAGGATTTAATGTGGACACAGTTGGGAAAAGGGGCCCTTCCTTCCAATGCAATTGTTGGATAAAATGTCCAGATGAATGCAGTGCTATTAGAAGAATGTCCCCACAGTACCTACATCTCTCATCATTTGTTCAGGATTGTGGCTATTTTCAATTATTCTGTTCTCTGTATCATCATGTTGCATCCCATATCTCTTACTGTTTCTGTCGACACATAGGTGGCATCACTCACGTGAGTGCCACCTGCAATTGGGCTCTCGCGCTACTAAGGATCTTTGGGCTTGTTTGGATTGGATTGGATTTAAGAGTGCCATGGAGTAGGGTGGATATCCTCTGCCCTTGTAGCAATTTGATGTCCCACGGGGCCATTCACATGGGCCAACACACAGATTTGACAGCGGCAGCTCCCTGAAGCAAATTATGTTAAAGTGAGAACAGGCTGTCAGGTTGTGCTCCTTCCCTCCATCTTCCCCTCTCTCTAGCTCTCTGTCACTCTCGACAGGGTCCCCTCTTTGTTCATCCCACCAATAAAAGAATACATCACAGTCACAAGCCCACCGAGCTGGAGAAGCCTGTGCACTAGAAGAAAAGTTTGATGTCAATGATTGTTTTTCATTAAAATCATTGAAACCCCACCTCCATTACAAGTGTATACCCTCGGGTCCTGTGCATACTGTAAGCTGCACAGCTGACAGCTTTTGATACATTTAATATGACTCAGCTTTTTTGTGCCATAGTACTGTACTTCCAATGTTGTTTTAAAGAATGTATTAATAAAGATGGGAAGTGAGTGAAATGTGACAAATGTCACTATTCCCAATTAGCATAATGAGTCACTGAATCAATCAGTAATCATATGTCATGTCTGATAGCAGGTTGCATTGACAAACATGCACAGTGGAACATCAATCATTAACATCCATCACCGGCAACTTAACTTCTCTTTACAGTAAATGACTTTGGCCCCGCATTTAAACAACACAGTCCTTAAACAATCAATCCCTTCCATTCATAGCAGTTTCTAAAATAATTCACATTTGTTTGCCCCCCGCACCCCCCCCCATGATTAGCTTCTGGAGGCACCATAATTAATCAACCATAAATTCCTGATGCGAAATAATGTGATTACTCATTCAGATAGCATCGGGCTAGGCATTTTCCCCCTCAAGGTCAAAGTGGATTCCGACCCATTGATTTGTGTCTGTGTGGGATATGTCATGCATAATGAGTGTGCTTTTCTATCGGGAAAGCTTATTTTTCAGCACTTTTTTGCCTCCACTGTGAATGTTACACTTAATACGGCAGGCCAAGATTATTTTTGTCTCCTGCTATTCAGTGTCCCATTCAGAAAGGTATCACCTTTGTACGCCTCTGACACATTGCTGGAACAGAACATACAATATACTTTAATAGAAAGAGGTGTGTGCTTGTTTAACCTTGGTTAAGTCAGAGTGTGAGAACCATTGTAAAAAATTGAGTTATTCTCTTTAGGGTTTTTCAGTGCATTTTGTGTCATAATGAAGGAAACATATCTGCCAATATCAACATTCACGGAATTGCAGACATATTTCCCAAATGTCTTAGTGTGGCCTTATCTCATTGTTGTCAAGTTTGTATTTTGTTATACGTTAACCTGTCTTGCAAAATCTGTGGCATTCTTTTTCATGCTTCAAGGTTGTCATTTTTCCTACTGCTCATTTGAATGCCTTACTTTGAACCTTTTTTCCTCAGAAATGAGTACACAGCTGCCATTGTCAAGGCTGGGCTTTGCTTAACCAAAGAAAGAGTACTTTTTCTGAAAGCGTGAAAGGCAGGATGTGTGAGATTCCCATCTTCCCTTTTCTCTTTACTGGCCAACAATGGAAGTGCATTAGCAGCAATCAGAGACATTACAGGAAATTTGCTCTGGCATGATTTAATTAAGGGCCAACGCATTCTCAAAACAGCCTCCCTTCACTCAACTGACGACACACACACATTTATCTATGCAGGAATTGTTGGAGTATGCCGGAGTTCTGTTTTATCCAGTGCACTCATTTCTGATTTGTCGGCTAAAAGAGGCTCCACTTACTTTCTTTGCTTAGGGAAGGTTGTTATAGGTTGTCTTGGTTTTGTTTTGTTTAGTTTTGTTTATCTGGCTCAATTGACCAAATGTAACTAGCCAGACAGCCTTGGAATGTGAATGAGTTTATAGTTCTTTGGGTGCAGCATTTCATCCTCAAGTGCCTTGTTGTAAGTTTTGGTTAGTGTGTGTGTGTGTGTGTGTGTGTGTGTGTGTGTGTGTGTGTGTGTGTGTGTGTGTGTGTGTGTGTGTGTGTGTGTGTGCGTGTGCGTGTGCGTGTGCGTGCGTGTGTGTGTGCGTGTGCGTGCATGTTCAAGAATCATAACACACTCCTCTTCCATCGCTTGTGTGTCTGTACATCATCATTCTGTCCACCAACCGAATGTAACCTTCTACCACTTTGAATATTACCTGAAGGCCATGTTGGTCGTTCTGCATCGACCTAATGTTTGCAGCACTTTGGTGAAAACTCCCAAGCAAACATTCAGTTCACTGCAAATTCCACTCACAGCCAGTTCCATTGGACCCGGTGACGTCACACCCATCCAACTCCCACTTGTGGGACCCACTAACTCTGTTTTCTCTACCCACAGCTCTTACCGCCTGGATACAATCAACAGTGACATGCGTAACTACATCACCAATTTTGCTGCAGACTTGAGGTGAATACAGGCTCTTCCCTCCCGTTACCTCTCTGTTGCTGCCATGTTGCAGTGGTCAGTGGTCGGAGCCAGCTGGCCCGCTGCCCTGCTGACATACCCAATATGGAAGCCTCACAGAGTATACACTCAAGACCAGTCAATGAGAGGTTACCCGGGGCAATCTGCTCATACTGGTAAAGCAAGGACCAGCTCAACACAATATAAATATGATTAGATTCACTGCTGTGCTTTACAACACCACAGTAGTACATTATTTTCTTTCACAGTAGTGCAAATTAACTAGTTACATGATATGTTTAAAAATTAATAATAATAACAATAATAACATTAATTTAGTATATTTAGTAATAGCACTTCCTCCCTTTTCCATGTATTTCTATTTGTACCACTTTATTCAGACTTAATCTCTGGATGTTCCGCTCTATAGGATTTAGAAGGTTGATATTACTTTGCAAAATACACACAGCCTTGGTACAGCGTGACAAGATGGATTGGGGAACTTTTAATCACACTTTTTCCCCGGCTGCCAAACATCAGCGTTTATCTCTATAAAAAGCCCGGAAACTGCTTACTCATCCCTGGCTGTCATTAGAAATAGATCTGGCAGAAGAAACCTTGCTTTGGTATTCCTAATATGACTCAGACAATATTCTTTGGTTTACTTAAAGCGGCAGTTGAGAGTTTTTTTACTGTAATATTTGGCAAAACTGTCATAATAGCCATTCAGCTATATGTAGGTGAAGTGGTCTGAAAATATTTTTTTATCACTTTGCTCCCCCCTGCCTCTGTGTGCTGCCCCCCAAAATTGCCACCGCTCATGTTAATTTTGACCAATCAGAGCGAGGTCAGATTCTCCGTTCTTATTGGCTGTGGGACCTTGGCAACGACGTTGATGCGTCAGTTGCGTGAGCGTTCACAACCCTAGCAGTCTGACACTAGCCTACTGTTTGGTACAAGGCTACTACGGCGGACAGCGAGTAGCAATGTCTTCACAAACGAACGCTCAATTTACCATTCCCAGGATACTAACAACTAACACCGCTAAGACAGCAAAAAAACGAGGAAAGACGAATATTGAAAAGTTAACTGCTGAAAGGGAGACGGAGAGAGCTTGAAAAAAAGTACACCGGCCATGTCTTCTTGCCCTATCACATCAAGACCTCTCCGACCGCGACCTCGCGACTTTTTTTCAAAACAGCGACAAGCGACAAATCTAGCTTTTTTTTCTGGTGTTATTGGTGACTTTTTTCTCATCTCTTCTCAACGAGCAGCGGGAGCACTGACACGCAGCCCGCTCCTCGCGCAGCAGCCCCGAGCTGAGAGGTGTAGCCTATCTCCTGCTCTGACCGCAGCTGGCAGGGGCTGCTGCGCGAGGACCGGGCCGTCTGTCAGTGCTCTGTGACGGGGGACGGGCCGGGAGGCTCCCGCTGCTCGTTGAGAAGCGTTACAAGTGATATTTGCTTCGGCGAAAAAGTCACCAATTACACCAGAAAAAAAGCTAGATGTGTCGCTTGTCGTTGTTTTGAAAAAAAAGTCGCCAGGGGGGCTGAAAAGTAGCTAAATAGGGCGACTGTGGCTCAGGTGGTTAAGCGGGTTGGCCAATGATCAAAGGGTTGGAGGTTCGATTCCCGCCCGGCCACCTGTGTCATGGTTGTTGTGTCCTTGGGCAAGACACTTCACCCACCTTGCCTTGTGTGAATGTGTATGATTACTGTGTGTTTGAGGTGGTGGTCGGAGGGGCCGATGGCGCGGAATGGCAGCCTCGCTTCCGTCAGTCTGCCCCAGGGCAGCTGTGGCTACTATCGTAGTTTACCACCACCGGTATGACTGTGTGTGAACGAATTGAACCTGGAACCCTGGAAAGCGCTTTGAGTCAACAACATCGAAATAAAGCGCTATATAAATCCAATCAATTATTATTATTAAATATAGCGACACAATCGCTAAGTTGGCAACACTGCCCGAGCAGCCCCTCCCAGCTGCGGTCAGAGCAGGAGCATACACACACACCTCTCCGCTCTGTTACAATTAGTTTGCTATCTTGCCTGGCAGTTACAGCTACTTTTGTTAGGCCTACCAGCACACTTAAAATGATTTTAAGCTAACATACATGGTATGTCTGTGATTAAAATGTATGCTCAATATGTACGTATGTAGTTATCATTATACTAATGTTTAATCACCTCGGAATCGGACATGGTGTTTGTCTCCTGTCAATGTAACTGAATTCACATGAACGCGTGTAGCTGTCGTTCAGAGGGAGGAGCTACAGCAGGTAGAGCGTTGGGAAAACAGCCGTTGGGATCCCAACGGCTGAAAACGGCTGAAACGATCAACTGCAGCTTTAAGGCACCTTCTTTCTTCAATGTTTTTTCATTAGTCTTCTCTCAAGCAGATCAAACTCGGCTTGGGTTTCTGAATATCTCTCTTGCAGTGCTGGGGTAGCACATTTAATTGACCTGGCTGACACCGGGGTTCTTTCTGAAGTGCTTGCTCGCTAACTAGCTCCTGATTAGCATTTTCCTCATATCCAAGCATTGATTGGATGTTTCAGCACAACAGAAATCGAACTGCCTTTTTAAGGACACTGGAGAACACATCAAAGGGAGATGCAATGTCATAGCCAGTCTCCCTCTCCTGTGCTCAGGTTGCCCAGAAGAGGCCCATTGCCCTTAATAACACTGTGTGGGTTTTTTGACATCATATTACACCTGTAACCACTTGTCAAACTGCTTCTTTTTTTTTTTTTTCCTTCATGACTTGCTTAAGAAATTAACACCATGGCTGTTGTTCCACCCCCTGCCTGCTTCTCCTTTTGTCTCTCTGCTCAGTCAGAGCTACCACTTGCAAGCCGCCAGGGACATGCACCCAAGCATTGCCCTTGATCCCTCTGCCAACTACAATTCTCCCAAGTTTCGCTCCAGGAACCAGAGCTATATGCGGGCCGTCAGCACCCTCAGTCAGGCTAGCTGTGTTAGCCAAGTGAGCCAGGTGAGTCTTCACCATTTCAATAAAGAAAGGTTTACAATCCCTTTACCTTGTAAAGTAGAGCAGGGGTTCTTACACCGGTGGCTGCTGAGGGATCCTGAGAAGGGAGTATCCCGCTAAATGAAATAAAATAGTTTCACCTGAAATTTCATGACTCTCCTAAAAATAGTGATCTTGGGGGCGCCCTTAGCTCAGTTGGTAGGGTGTCCCCCCCATGGGCCTCGGCCAACGGCGGACCCGGATTCGATTCCAGCCCGCGGTCGATCTCTGCATGTCACTCCCCTCTCTGCCCCATTTCAACTCTGTCTCTACACTATCAATAAAGCATAAAAATGTCAAAAAGAAATCTTTAAAAAAATAAATAAATAAATAGTGATCTTGCTTGCTGTTACTCTTGTATCATATTATAACATTTTGATATTTTATTTTAGTACCCACACATCTTTTTTTCTGTCTTAATTTTACTCCAAGTTATTTCATATGACTGTTCATTCCACATTGTTTATCTTGATAAGATAAACGACTCCAACAGGGGTTGTTAAGATATTTATCTCCCTCTCAAAAGAGAGGCATATTGATTTGTTCAGAGTCTTAAAAGCTCAACTAAACTCCAACTAATTCCCAATCCCGATAGAACAAGATGTTTATCTTTTTTATATTGCCTAATGGAAGAGGAGTGATAAACAGCAGTTCATTTCTACTCAGCAAAAAAACATCTTTGACAAATCAGTTTCCAACAGATTGCGAGATACATCATACACATCTGAAACAGGAAACTGATATAGCTCTTGTCAGCATCAACACATTTTTCACAGGAAACTCTCTGACACGATATGTCCTTGATTTCATGAAAATGTAAATCAGTTGTCTGGTTGCGTTCACACAAAGTAGTCGCAACTGCAGCAAAAGTAATGGCCCAAAGGTGATCTGCTCTTGGTGCAATATGACAGAGCAAACTCCAGGCAAAACTTTAAACTACACTTTTTTCATTGATCTCTCTGCCTTTGTTCCTTGATTTCTCATTTTGCCTATTTAAACATGTTCAATCGCAAGCCTTGTTTTTATCGTACAAAAATATCAGGTTTTTGCACACAACCAATTCATTTCTCCAGAATAAATATCTAAATATCCTCACTTGCTTAGCAATGAAATCAAATTATTATTATTTTTCTCACAGGTAAGTGAAACAGAAGTAAATGGCCAGTTTGAATCAGTGTGCGAGTCGGTGTTCAGTGAAGTGGAGTCACAAGCAATGGAGGCTTTGGACCTGCCTGGCTGCTTCAGAACACGGAGTCACAGCTACCTGCGAGCCATTCAGGCCGGCTACTCCCAGGACGATGACTGCATCCCCCCAATGGCCTCCACTGTCACCTCCACCGTCAGGTCTACAGCAGGTAAGGGCATTTGGACATAAAATAAATCTGCACAATACAATCTTTAACGTCCTGGATGTTGGTATTTGTGTTTGTACTCACAAATTGACACCAAATGTTTACATTTGGCATTAACCTGTGTTAACGGATGAATATAGAAAAATTAGTGCAAACTGGTTGTACTGTCAATCAGCTTCATTTATAATTATTTTTTTTGCATGAATCATTCTTGTATGTTTCCATTGTTTTTGATGGACATATGAATAGCAGATACCAATTGTGAGCTATGCTAGTTCATCTTACTGTATTTGGGATACAGTGCTTCATCTGCTCATCCATTGGATGCATCAGAGAGTAAAGCTATGAACCCTATTGAAAATCACAAATGGATATAAAAAAAAAATAAGGTCAGAAAAAGGACATGGCTGCTTTTCCCACTACATTTTGGAATCTGGCTTATTTTTTGATGGCACATTGTTACTTGTCAGCGTACTCACAGCTTTATTGTGAACTGGGGAAAAGATGTGGATGGTGGACATATTAAAAGTATGCATTATTTGCGTGTAAACCCAGTTTACGCAGAAATATCCCAGCATAAACTATGAGATTTCTTCATTCACAGATTGTCCACTTCTCAGTAAATAATTTGTTTCTATGCAAAGCTCATGTTTACAAACAATGAGATCATATTACAGAAACTGCACACGGTCATGGCTAGACGTGGATAATGGATAATGCTGAAAAAGAATATTGCGGTTACAGAACTGTCACGCTGGTTAGTCACTTAAATCACATATGCAAACTTGTAACAATAAATGGAAACCTTCTCAGCTGACACTTGCATTTATTTCTGATATTGAGCATTGATTGTAAATTGTAAGCTGCTGGTGGTTTCAACAATTCCCATGATTGCTGGATTCACAGAGGAAAAGATACATCAATGTACAGATGAAGAATGTGGGAAGAAAAGAAGAAAGTGTCTGGATGAGAAGTGGAGTCCTCTTCCCAAAGTTGATTCATGAACAGACTACATCAGCTGGACTATAATAGGGAGGGTTAGAGGTGTGGCCATCTGGAGATGTGTTTATGATCAATTATTTATCCACATAAATGTTTGCTTACACTGCTTTCTCAGTAAACTCAAATACCTTTGCATCTTTAGGAAACCAAGTTTGGTATATGATGGATTTCGCCACTATTTTGGACATTGGGCAATTGGTGCCGCAAAACAATGTTGGACTGGACCTCACATTCTCAATAGGGTTCATACTTTACTTCCTGATTGATGGGAATTGGTTTGGAAGCTTTGCTCATCTTTGCCTCTTTTCATTGCACAAAGTACACATTTCTTTACCTTGACTGAAAGTAGAAGAGCATGCAAGGAATGTTCTACACCTCATTTATTAAAAATATTGCCCATTATATGTCATGTGTTCAGAGTTTCAGCTTTGTGCATTGAAAAGATGTGAAGAATGCATGCTAAAAATTAAAGTTGAGAAGGCAGTGTAAACCATTAACAGAAATGAGTCAAAATTTGAGTATTTTCCCAGTGTTGCACTGGGTTTCAAGACTGTAATGTACAATGATATTACAGGTTATGACAATAGTAGCATACAAATTCTTTAGTACACATCTACGGTATAAAGATGAGTGAATTGGGGCAATAATCATAAGGTTAGCAGTCAGTTATTGTCGATTTCTGCTACTATCTTATTTTGACTCATGGCATTAAGTGCATGATTTGATGTTACTGCTTTGTGGCAATAAAAAGCACATTTTCTCCAGCTGCTCACACCTGTGGCCGTGTTACAGATACATATTTACATTTGTCTTCCAGACAGAAATTATGTGAAGGAAGACTCTTGTTTACCAGACCAGGCCAGTGTACATGTGGAATTGGCAGACACGACCCCTTTGGCTCATGATGATCTAGGCTGCCCCATCAAAAGAGACAGGCTTTACCAACGAGAAAACATGGGTGCTACAGCCAAACCCCTGTCTGGACCACCTGTTTCTCCAAGCCTCTTCAGATCCCCCAGATCTAGTGTCCCAGAGCGGCCATCACCAAAAGCCATCCAAGCCAGTATCAAAGAGTCTGCTACCTTGGCGGCAGCTATCAGCATGCAGTGGAAGGAAGAGGTCTCTGCCATGCGCCGAGAGCTAGCTGATCTTAGGAGGGATCTCTGTACAGAGCTTCGTGCTTTCAACAGTAATTTTAACACTTTCACGCAGCATTACAACACATGGTCTCCCCAAAGTTGCAATGTGGCTGCTGGAGCTGATGTAGTTTTAGGAGGTGGGGTTGGGGCAGGAACAGAACCAGGATTAGGAGCAAGAGCAGGGGCAGGGCTAGGGGCAGGAGGATTGGAAACCTCTGGGGAAGGTAGAGCCACTGTGGGAGCTAGAGTGAAGAAACCCCAGGTATCAAAAGTGTCTGTGGGAACCCAGGCCAGAAGCAAAGGACTGATCCGGCAAAGCACTGCAGATGCAGCTGTCAATTGTCCAGAGGAGAAGGAGGAAAATAAAGGGGCTCGGCGAAATCTGCCAAAACAACAATCAATGGACCCAAGTATTCTTTCCCGCCCTCAATCAATGTATGTAGAGAGTGCTATACCACTTTCTTTGGATCCAATACTTCCAGGTTCTGTTAGAGCAGTCCAACCAGAGATATTTGACTTGACTGCTGTGCCTTCTAGAGCCAAACCAGAACCAGATCATGCAATTGTGTGTTCTTTTTCTAAAATGGTCAGTGATAAGCCAATCACCACTCACGGTTCCGTGCAAGTTTCCTCGGAAGGAGCACTTGAGACCCTTCAGGATTCAGTTACAGTCGAACCAGAAATGCATATCACTCCTAAGCCAATAAGTATAGACCCAGATGATGGGTCCCATTTGGATACTGTACAATCTCCCTCTGATGACATGGAATTCCAAGACTCAGGACCAATTGAAAGAGTTAAGATGCAGCTGCCATATCCAGTTCCTGTCTTAATTGTGTCTTCACCAGAGGAACATGATTATGACGTCATGTCAGATTCAGAGACTCCAGATCCTGTCACTGTAGGCAAGTCAGATCCAGTGTCTCAAGACCCTACTAGTGTGTCCTTAGCATATTCAGGTTCCGAAGATCCAGAACCCTTGGACCCCACCGAATTGGAACCATCTAATGTAACCATTGTGTCTTCATCTGATCCCATTATGAGCCCATTCTCAATCTGTGATGTACCTACAATTGACCGTGATACTGTTACACCATATGATTTAGGGATGCACATTAATTGTCCATCTATTGTAGTTTCAGAGTACCTTGACACAGACTCTCCTGCAAGTCCAACTGACAGTGACACAAATCCTGATCCGATTGGCACCCTTCCAGATTATCCGTATGACCCTACCCCAGAGCAAAATACATCAAATGTTGCGTCCAGCTCAGTAGAAATTGAACTCAACACTGAACCAGAGTCCCAAGATTCAGAATGGCCGCCCCTTCCTGAACCACTTGATACGACCCGTATATTTCATGCTGATCTGGTCCACTTTGACATGGTCATGCTGACCTCCCTAGATCAAGATGATCTTGACTCAGTGTTCATGGACCCTGAACCAGAGCCGTTAGACCTGAGTGTTGACTCTCCATCTGATACGGAGGATTTAGATCCACTCGCCTACCAATCAGATTGTCCAAGTTCACCCCTACCCATTGTTGACCCTGCAACAATGTGCCCCTTGGATTCTTCACAGTCAACAGAATCAGTCTGTTTGGATCCAGCTATGGAGTATCGCTTAGCTCACATGCCTCAGGGTGTAACCTCAGAATTACATGAAATTGCTGTTCCACAGGTCACTGTCACAATATCCACTCCTAGTTCAGTATCCCCTGACACGTCACTAGAAATAGACTTTGGGCCCAACAGTTCAGCACCAGATCCCATTCCACCAGATACAGATCCATCAACACTAGATCTCGGAGACATACCCTCAGTGGATCTGGCACACATGGAGCAAGATAATATTGTTGTGGAAACACTGGATTGTATGGCTATAACACAGGAGCATGGGGAACTTGTGGAAGAAGAGACCCAAGGTAGTCCAGAGAGGTCCTCAAGTGAGCATGCCTTTCTTTGGTACCGGTGGCAGAGGAAGGTCCAGAGACGAGAATCAATACACCGGAGTGCCAGTGTGGAACTCTGGAGCGGGAGATACGAGTACAACAGTGCAGAAATCACATATGTGTCTCTCACTCTGTGAGCTCATACCTCATTTCAGCAGACACAATGTAGCTCAGAGTATATTTATAGTTCATGGTTTGTAGCTGCCAGTGAACTGTAAAGTAACAAGTCGATCTAAATGACATGTGATCATTGGCATTCAAATAAAGGACTTCCTTATACACAGCCCTGCAGTAATATTCCAGGAAAAAAAGACTGCATTGGTAGCAGCAAAAAAAACATAATGCAAGGACTGCACCGTATTGCAAGAATGTCATGAACGTGCAGTGGTGGCAAATATACAAATCAATCGTGCTTCATTTACTAAAAGCATTTTGAACTTTTCTGAAGCTGTTGAAACCACTGATGGGAATAATCTTCCAGGACAGTACTTCTTATTTAGGATCACTTTTTGAATCATTGGATACACTAGTACTGAATGTTCTTGATCAGGCAGTGTATTTCATCAGACACTTTAAACATCTATTTTAAGACTCTTTTGGAGCTTTGTTTCAGACTATAGACGATGGCCATAATGTGCTGTATACAAGGCCATAACAATCCTTGCAACAATGATGGAAACGTTCCTTTTCCTGACTTATTTTAAGCTCTCTGTTTATTGTCACTCTAGAGTGGAGTGAAGTAAATCTTGGCAGTTATTATATAACTATAAGGACATACTGTTTACTATGTGAGCTGTTGGATGGACTCTGCAGTTATAAAGCAAAATAAAAGGATGCTATAGAATGATGATCGCACAATGGAGCTGGATTACTGTACTGTTAATTTATTGGTAAAATAACTTGCATCATAAACACTCAAGCTCAAATATAATCACAATCAAGAACCGATATGGTTTGTAGCCACAATGGACACACAGCATCATGTTACCTACATGCACATTACATACACTTGTTTGCTACCATACATTCAACACATATACACACAAAATCGTGCTGGACAATAAGTAAAGGATACATTTATTTATAAAATACACAATATATGCTGATTAATTGATCGATTTGTCTGATAATCTGGCTATAACAATAACAGGCCCTGTGTGGAGGTGATTTTGAATTGTTCAATGTAAGATGACTGTATGATCTTATTGCTCAGGAATCATGATTGAGAATGTAATACAAGTGGGACAAGTGTAATGACATGTAGGATTGTGCTCCATCCTAAAAAGAGGTGTACAATGCCCGGCAATCTTTAAATGTGTGTCACTGAATGATGAAAAAGTTGTTGTAACTGTGCATGACAGGCGGCCTCACTATTTTGTGCATTTCATATACTGTGCCTCATTGTGATTCGGTTCTATTCATAGTTTCATGTTGATATTCAATGTAATGAAAATAGCCTAAATACCACAAAATACACATAATTCTGTTACCAGCAATGAACAAAAGACAGGCAAACCACAAGATATATCTGTGCTATCTGAAGTATGTGCTCTATTATACAGCAGTGGTTCTGAGCGAGTGATTTGATTGGACGAGAGACCTTCTATGCGTTCTGAAGGAGTGCTGATATGAGCGAACAACATCACTCTGACTGTTCACCACACTGTAAACCAACTGTCAAAATCAGTCCGCTCACTGATGAGCCGGAGCTTCACTTGTGTAAACTGTGTGTGTGTGACTCAGGTTGACTGTGGCGAGTCTCTCCCCTTTGAGAGGGCATCTCTGCCACACACAGCGGTAGTCGCTCACACTCACGTTACTGAAGACAGCAATAGTGTGTGGAGATAAACTCAGGCTGCTGAATAATACGAGCAGCATAGCATTAGCCTAGCCTAGCTTTCCCACCTCATTTTATAACTTCCCCCGGGCCGAAATACACTCATAAACTCTGGGAAATGAAGCGTGGGGGTTTGGATTGGGCAGCGGACCTTATCACCAACTAGATTAAGATCCGCCGTTCCTTTTCTTTGGTGATTTTTACGGGACATCGGGCCGCCGCGGTTAATGTTACCAGAGTAAACAAAGCAGGACAAGCTCACTCGCGTAAAGGTGTTGCTTAGCAACGCGCTCCGCTCTGACTGCTGTTGTCGCACTATTTGTGTTGGCGGAAGCAAATACATTCATAAATGATTAAAGATCACATTTTAAAGTTAACTTGTGAATTTAAGTTGTAAAACTGCTGTATAAAAGCAATATCACACTCGAGGTCGCAATGTTGTCGCTCTATATCAGCGCTGCTGTGATTCGGTCGTAGGTATGAGGCCGCAGGCCGAGTGCCGAAGAGAAACATGCTCCCTCTCATGTGATATTGCTTAAATAAATTATGCTGGAACATAAAGAGTCTTTTCAGCTGATCATCAGTGAGCTGCCAGAAAAATATTCAACTGTGTGTTATTTTGAATTGAATCTATGCAGACCACTTTATGAGAGTTTGCTACATTGACCGAATCTGAAAGGTTTTTTTCACAGAGGTGGGAAGGCTGTATTGTTGTATTAATTTTGCTCATTTCACCTGGACGCCTTCAATGTTAAATGTTTCATTTGCAATATTGTTATCTAAAAGTAGCACACAATGTAACCTTTATTGCAGGCTTTATTATGTTTGCTCATAAGATATAATCAAAAAATAAACTGCTTTGGGATTCAGTCTTGCAATGAAATATATTGGCATATAGTATTGGCCCCTTTCTCTACTGTGAATTTGGGAACAAAGACTATGATGCTGATGATTGATAGTAATTTTGCAAAGAAAACTAGAATTGATTGCTGATCTTGTGTTTATTTGAAAATATAATTTACTGTGATATTATTAAAAGATTTAACAAGTAAGCCAATTACATGCAAAAGGAGTGCACTGCTGCACTACAGTTTACATAGTTGTTTGAATTTCTTCCTACCTTAGTTCTATTCATTGCGACCATCAAACAGCCTAAGTTTTAAACAATACCAATTATCACAATCACAATTATAATGCCACATGCATTATATGGGGTCAAGTGTCTTGATTATTACTTGGACCCAAGACAAGCAGTTGTATTCATTGTTAGAAGTTTTAGCAGAACTGCTTTTATTTTATTTATGACCAAAAATCTGCAAATTGTACCTCTAAATGTAAATTACCAGAAATCAGAAAGACATGGATTAATAGGATGAGAAGGGGTTAACTGTTTCTAGTTCATTAGATTGAATACAAAATCATAGAAACTGTTATATAAAACTCACACTCATGTGTGTCAATATGTGCCACATTTAACTTGAATGTTCTCTATCTTCTTGCAAAAATCGCCTCAAATGCCAGATGGACAAATTCCCTGTTAATCTAGTTCTCAGAACACCAACATCTGCCTAAAAAATCACTGCACTGGACTTTGATGGGAATCAGCTTTTATTTCATTTAAAGTGGTTGTTGTAATGTCTGTGTTGAATGTCTTTACTACATTTGGTCACAATGTTGTAGTTTCAGGTCAGCATTAAAACCGTGCTGGGAGAAAGGTCTTGAAGCCAGGTCAGATGATGTGTGTTGACCTATTGACACCAAACTTAAACCAAGGTCATCTGCATCTGTATGAAAATGGCACACTATAAACATCAGAGATATATAATCCTAGTAAACAATCAAAGATAAAAAAGACTAACAGAAAAAAGCATTGGAAAATAAACAGTATTTGTATGAATGCTCACTTTGTAGTCAGTTGCCTCTCTAATGAAGGTATTTTTGTTAGTTGTCAGTTGCCAAAAGGATTGCATTTGCAGAAGTACCTACTGTGCATGATGATTCACAGCCTGCCGTTCCTCCCTGGGTCCACCCAGTGAATGCCTTGTGTAATTAACATGTTGTGTTATATATCAGGCAGATGTGCCCATTTTTCTGAACATCCACCACGCTGCCATGTTTTCAGGGATCCAGTTCTGCCTCCCCTCCACGTGCAGCATTGATCGGACTTCCCAGCAAACCCCAGGTAAACTTTCTACCTGGGGAATCCTCCATGGCTTGATTTCGATGTGATGTAATATAACATGAGTTGCCCTGTGGCAAGTCGCTGTTGTTCAAATAGTCTTGGCTTATCTGAAATTACTCACACAGTCACAGCAAGAGAAAGCAGTGTGGACTGCACCAGAGGTTACTGTTTGCACAATGGGCTGAAAGTAAACCATGTAGTGAACATGCACACATACTCGTACTTGCAGTCAGGTGATTGTTTAATAAAAAAAGAGTAATTCACACTAAAGGACCTGTCTCTCTGTAAAAATGCAACTGGACTAGTGGTCAGTGTGCTTCCCTTGCGCTCTATGAGCAAAATTATCATTAGCAATTATTATTTTGTCATGAATCACTTGGCCCTTTAAGCAGCTAGGTTGACTGGAGGATGCAGTTGTTCCCCGACATCTGCACTGCATCGCTGCTCTAAAGTTTAAACCATTCTCCTCCTTTATTTGAGAGAGACTGCAGTCATGAGAGTGTTGCAATTGTTAAAGTGCATTTTCCACAGCCACTTGACATATTTATGACACCGTTGCTTTCTGAAACCTGCCTTCCAACATCCCTCTATTCTAAAGTCTGCAGTATCACATGGGCACAAATCACACACCTCCCTTTGGATGTTTCTATTAATAGCCTCCATTGTGCATTCTAGTGATCCATCTAGTCGACAAGAGGCCAATTCGTTTTCAAGAAGGGTGAGGTTAAGAAAAACGGCGATATGCATGTAACTGGTGACATGGAGATGCTATTCAGTGTGCCACCAACAACAGCAGGGTAGTGTCACTGTTACCAACTGCAGCAGCAGTCAATGACAGGCAGACTCGGCAGTGTGACTTTCACGAAGAGCAGGACAACATCTGAGGTATTATTATTGGCGAGTAAAAGAACGTCCTTGATCGACAGATCAAGAGAAACTGGCAATGAAATGACTATATGTGCAGCCACAGGGGTGTTTAGTGCGTTGCACAAAGTGCTTTTTATGTTGTCATTGCTTCATCCCAATTATCAGGATATATTTTGTACTTTCAAGGGTTGGTTAGGTAACTTTGAGTAAAGACCCATCCAGCCAGTTCTTTCCTCATCCATTGTAGGCTACTTTTATTGTAATGTCTGTAGTGTTTCTGTCTGACTCACTTGCGAGGTTTCCTATTATGGAGTTTACCATCCATCGTCCTAAACCTCCCTCCCTCCAGATAATTTACATATCCTTAAAAGCCTGCTGCAAAACAAACGGCTGCGTTTCCTTTACAGTAATAAATCCAATCGGGAAGAGAGACTCTTAACAACCTGTCACTCAACTCCCTCCCCACCCCCACCCCCATGTTAGCATACAAGCCAGTCCTCATGATAGATAGAGAGGTCCTAACAGAGATGGAGTGGTGGAATCACTGCCTTTGGGTCCAATGTTAATCAGCCTCATGGCACAGTGGAAGTTGTTTGTATCTTGTATTGCGTGTGTGTGTGTGTGTGTGTGTGTGTGTGTGTGTGTGTGTGTGTGTGTGTGTGTGTGTGTGTGTGTGTGTGTGTCTGTGTGTGTGTGTGTGTGTGTGTGTGTGTGTTGACAATTGTTTGGATGCTAAATAGCTCTTCATCCAAAATAATGTTCTATCTACTGAGAACCAAAACCAGGTACTCCCAAATGTTGGAGAACCAACTTGTCTCTTACTATGTAGTTTTAGGCCAGATGATGTGCATGGAATTGTAAAAAGGAATGTGCACAACATGAAACACTTGTTATCAATCTTTTTCTGTCGTGCCCCCTTTGGAAGCCAAAAAGTATGTGAATTAAGCAATATCACATGAGAGGGAGCATGTTGTCGCTCTATATCAGCGCTGCTGTGATTCGGTCGTAGGTACGAGGCCGCAGGCCGAGTGCCGAAGAGAAACACAGCAGCGCTGATATAGAGCGACAACATTGCGACCTCGAGAGTGATATTGCTTTTATACAGCAGTTTTACAACTTAAATTCACAAGTTAACTTTAAAATGTGATCTTTAATCATTTATGAATGTATTTGCTTCCGCCAACACAAATAGTCCGACAATAGCAGTCAGAGCGGAGCGCGTTGCTAAGCAACAACTTTACGCGAGTGAGCTCATCCTGCTTTGTTTACTCTGGTAACATTAACCGCGGCGGCCCGATGTCCCATAAAAATCACCAAAGAAAAGGAACGGCGGATCTTAATCTAGTTACTGATAAGGTCCGCTGCCCAATCCAAACCCCCACGCTTCATTTCCCAGAGTTTATGAGTGTATTTTGGCCCGGGGGAAGTTATAAAATGAGGTGGGAAAGCTAGGCTAGGCTAATGCTATGCTGCTCGTATTATTCAGCAGCCTGAGTTTATCTCCACACACTATTGCTGTCTTCAGTAACGTGAGTGTGAGCGACTACCGCTGTGTGTGGCAGAGATGCCCTCTCAAAGGGGAGAGACTCGCCACAGTCAACCTGAGTCACACACACACAGTTTACACAAGTGAAGCTCCGGCTCATCAGTGAGCGGACTGATTTTGACAGTTGGTTTACAGTTTGGTGAACAGTCAGAGTGATGTTGTTCGCTCATATCAGCACTCCTTCAGAACGCATAGAAGGTATCTTGTCCAATCAAATCACTCGCTCAGAACCACTGCTGTATAATGTGCGTTCCCCTTGGGGTGAAGTGATCTCACTCCCAGCGCCCTGCTGTGTTGAGCTTGATGTTTCCATGTATCAATGCTCTACATATTCTGCATTCACATAATCTGTTCCAGTTGCATGATTTAACTGAATTAAGTTTTGTCCTCTTTCAGATGTGATAAACGCGTTTGTCTGATGAGCATAATTCTTCTTTCTTTTCTTCTTACAAAGTCTTTTAATTGACATGGCATTTTACTGTCTGAATGGATCTTGCTAAATCCCAATCTTGATAGCCATGCTTGATTGGCTATTGTTCCTTTATGAATAAATGAAAGAAAGAAAGAAAGAAAGAAAGAAAGAAAGAAAGAAAGAAAGAAAGAAAGAAAGAAAGAAAGAAAGAAAGAAAGAAAGAAAGAAAGAAAGAAAGAAAGAAAGAAAAATGCAATTTGTTCAACTTGTGTTGCACTCTGCACTTCTGTCCCCCCAATCATGTGCACCTGGCAATTTGAGAAGCACTTATATAAAGTAAAATAAAAAGGTAATTTAACACTGGGCCACACAATTATGTATAATAAGGCAGGATGTTCTTCAGTTGATATTACTACCACAGTGAACCCTTGGCTGTTGGGAGTCTGGAGCCTTGGGGCAGTTGCAGCTCTGGTTTACCATTTCACTACTTGGCCAACTGCCTGGCATGGTGCAATTCATATATACGACACACACCCCTACCATGGTTATGCCATCAGTCTTTAGTCTTGAATGCTTTGCTTTGTTTTCATATTTCTATACAATCGTGGTGAATCATTTTATGAGTGAGTGAGAGAGCGAGCACTGGCTGTGTTCCCTCCAGATGAAATCTAAATGCTGAGTAGCTAATACGGCCACTGCCAAGATGGGAGAAAGAACTATGACTCTCCTTTCTATGACTGGCTGGCTAATAATGGCTCTATTTTTGTCCTGCTGCTGAATCATGCCCCCTGAATGGGTCATCTCTTTCTTCCCTTGATCTTGATCTCTCCTCGCTCCCGTATTTATCCTCGCTCCCCATCACACACACACACACACACACTCACTCACTCACTCACTCACTCACTCACAACAAACACACACAAACCCTCTCCCCTCAGCCCCTCTCCTCCATTTACCTCTACATCACCTTTTTCCTCCCCTCCCCATCTTCCTTGTGCTTCTCTAATACATCTCTTCATCCATGAGAGGTTAACTTTGTGAATGGACAGCAGCATGAGTCATTAGGCCCCCGGAGCAGAACGCTCCTCTTAGACCAGAGGGGTATACAACAAAGCAAACTCAACAGAACCCGGCTTTCTTTTTTTGATCTGGTTCAACATAACACATACCCTCGCTCAGAGCTAACCGGTATCACGAAGGCAGTTATCAACCTCTTATGTTGAACGAGGGTTTCAGCTTCAGGCTCTGTGCGCGTCCCCATAAGAGGGGGCCTTTGGCCGTCATTTGACTCTGCTTCCGCACAGACTGGACTGATCTTGTGCCGCTAACTTTACACTAACGGACTGATTGCGAGCAGCTGACTTCGCTGACTTCAAAAGAGTTTGTCAGTCTGAATGATCACAGAACAGCAGAAAACAGAGAGCCGAAAAAAACTCATACTGCAAATAAGGAGAGAGTGGAATGTTGTCAGAAAATTGGGCTACTGAATTGATTAATTTATTTTACAGATCGTTCTCGCAGTGAGAACGATCTGTAAAATAAATGACATTATAAAGCAATTAAAGGTTGAACTCGGATTTAAACAGTACACCATTTAGCCTAGTTGATAATCATACACTTAAGAATCTGATTTAAGTCTGACACTGTCCCCTAATGAATAGCATAGCTGATATGGAAAATCACGTTAATTTTGGGCCACATCAAAATTAATACAATTTTGATTTTGATTTAGGCTAATAGCCCTTTATTTGCATCTTATAAATACCATTAAAATAAAAAGCCCTAGATACAAAACCTGTAGGCTAGTCTGTATTTTCCGGACAAATATGAATCTACTGTGAGAAGCTTAACATGCGAGTCTGCAGCGATGTCCGAACTGTGACAGCTGTCACCTGTCACGTCACAACTGTAATCGCTACTGATGAAAAGAAAGAAGCCTACAGTGAAATAATGTTGCAACCTGTGATTTTATAGAACGCTTCATTAAGAGCCAGTGTGTGTAGATCGCCAGGTAAAATCATTTGAGGTGAGAGCATAGAGTAGCGCTGCATACATAGGTCTAAGCTATTTTACATTTTCTGCATCAAGAACTATGCATGTGGCAAAAAGCTGCAGCGCGATGTTACAGTTCACTCTAATGTAAGCCTTATGTCACGGCTTCGTTTCGTTCATTAACTTACTGATCAATAAGTTTACTGATTTAACTAGTTTACTCAGTGAGAAGTATCGCTCAGACAATATAGTCAGGTCCGCGCCTCCGCGGGATTTCAAAAGGTGTAGTTTCCTTAAAGGGCAGCGCTCTAAGAGCCGAATTTAAACTCCAACTCTGGAACAAAAACTGGTCTGGGCAGGTTAGCCGTGCAGCCTCTGTTACCACGGTGATCTAGCCAGGTAGAAAGAGAGCCACCTTTCGTGATACTGAAAACTCTGGCTTTAGACCACTTTAGACTCAACATACCTCGCTCAGCCCTTAATCTCGCTTGGTAGTATACCCCTCAGGCGTTTCCATCTATTTATAAACACTGACAAAATATGGATGGGGAAGAGGCCAAAAGGTGTTGCAGGTTTGCGGTAAAGCCCCTGGTTTTGTTCTTACAATGAGAGTAAAAAGGTTTGCAAACAAAACAAAAATCTATCCTCTAATTGGTGCATACAACAACATGTTTGTTATGTCATTTTGTTGTTCAGACTACAATGTAATTAGGGTGCAAATGCTATTAATTCTACACCACAAATTTTGAGGGCTTGCGTGCGTGGGAGGCGCAGCTCGTTTGAACTCAAAATAGATCTGATCCCCGGTCTCATAAGGACATCCTTAATTGCTTTTTTGTGATGTAAGCATTTGTAACACTGAAACAGAAACACTGAGTTCACCACAGTGTTCCGCTTTGTCAAGGAAAACGATAACCCATAACTTCACCTGCAGAGTGACTCAGGGTCCTTCCTCTTTCCTCTGTTCTTCGCTCCGAGGAAACTTGGCACGCTCTCAGCTCGAGCTTCATACTTTTCGGCCTGTTACTACGCCGTGTGAGATTTTTTTTCTCAAAGCCTTGCTTAGAAATAAAGACGTGTCCGTGACCCGTTCCTCAGTCCAGCTCTCTGTGGATTAAGTACATTTTCTGATTTGCACTTAAAAGAGAATTATCCCCACCCCACCTGTCTGTCATGAAATGGACATAACGAGTATCAGATACTTTGATGTT